>JASAOE010001102.1:0-59261 GCA_029964075.1 Patiria pectinifera
TTCCTCCAAAAGATTTGGCTGAAGTGGTCAGAAATAGCCTCAGATCGCACCACAGAGCATCTAGAATCCACTGTTTTTTTCGGGGCCCTTAACCGGGCTCCAAAGCCCACGCCGTCATTTTGGGGGACCAAATTTTGTTTGGGCCCCCAAAACATTTTGTTCTGGATCCGCCCTTTAATGAAACAGATACGAATTTGTGAACTCTTCTGGAGATGTGTTTTTTTTGACAATGTTGTAGCGCATTAGTTTGAACGCTCCTGCGTATGCTTTTCTGAACCATGGCTTTATTTCGGCTTGTCTCCTCTCCACCTCTAACTAGACAATGGAGCCTTTGATCGTCAAGAAAAATGAGCATACATCGATTCTGAACCCGTGTCTCCCACGCGGTAGGCCAGGAACTATAATCACAGCCGGAATCAGGGAATTGATTCAGCTGAAGGCTGGTGCTGAAGCCACAGCTGATGACGAAGCCGAGGCTTGAGAAATTAACCCTCGGTTTATACATACTGTCTCTTTGTTTTTGCAGATGCGAGAATGTTACTGCACTCTGTAGTACACTCGATACCCCACCAACCGTTCAGGGGTTCATTGCCGGTTCTAGTAACATGATGATTGATTATGCTTGCCCTGCTGGCTCACGGCAGATCTTCCCCTGGAGTTAATACAATAAACAGCTGGTTCTTGTTACTGGGTTCAGGGCTTGGGAATTCTGTGGAAATTGGCGTCAGCCGCTTCTTTTTAGGCACATGTGCTATTGTACAAGCAGTAGCCAAGTAATTCGGACACGTACGTCCTACGCTAAGCGTCCTGCTGCGATTTACATCTTCCTAGGACCCATTCCGCTATTAGCGCCACCAACGGCAGAAATGATATACATCCCAAGATGAGAAAAGCCAAATCGAAACTCCCAGTCTGGTCGTACATCCAACCTACAACAAAAAGAGGATTAAAGATATGAGTGATACACTTTTTGGCAGTGTTGTAGGACTCGAGTCCAGGGACTCGGACTCGAGTCGGACTCGAGTCACATTATCTTTAAAAAAAATATTGGTTTGGCGAACAACTAAGAAAAGGTGACTCAAGACTCGGACTCGACGCTGGTGACTCGGGACTTGGACTCGGACTCATCATTGGTGACTCGACTAGAACACTGCTTTTTGGAGGGAAGGGGAAGACTCATACAATTCAGGCATAAATGAATGCCCCTTCACGGCTATGCATCAATCGTCATGTGATGGAAGAGAACTGCATTATGCATGCAGACAAATGACTGGTATGCTACCAGTCATTTGTCTGCATGCATAATGCAGTGACAGCTTTGAGAACATACTGTAGATATAAAAGTACACAATAACAGCGCTTGGCTATTTTGAATATCATCAACATCTCATTCCCGTGTACATGTATGTCTTTTTTTTAGCAACGTCATATTAGACTACGAACATTGATAGCGCCCGATTCTTCAAGCTCATCCCCAGGCCCTAATAACCAACCTCGTTTCCAACATGAGCCCGTAGGTGGGAAACTTTCTGTATTTTAATTAGATACCGCAATAGCAAAGCAATTGATTTATTTCGTTTTCTTGATTTTATTTCCAACGGGAATTACGTGTTTTGACGTTGAGCCCGGTTCATACTTCACGCGAAAGCATGTGCGAAGCGAATTTCATGTCGTCAACAATGGTGGACGCGCTTGACGTCACGAATTTTGCTTCGCTTTCGCTTTCACGTGAAATATGAACCGGGCTTTAGAGAAAGAGCAGAAAGTGAGAGATGTACAGCTTGATACCATGTAATCTAGACGGACACACTTGGCGTGCGTTAGGTGACGAAACTACAAATTTAAGTTTTCAATAAGGGAATACCTATGTGAGTGGGAGGTATTAAACACTCTGTTTAAGACCGGTTGAAGTCTGCATACTGATAATTACTCGAGGCGAGGATAATTATCAGCATCCAGACTCCAACCGGTCTTAAACAGAGTGTTGAATACCGACCAAGCACATAATTATTCCCATTCATAAATACATTTTCGGTATTCCCATTCATAAATACATTTTCGGTAAAAAAATATAAAAATCCGATCCACAAGTACAAGAGTAAAAAAATTCACAAAATATAAATTCCAACGATTGCGTTCAACAAAGCATCCCTCTGGCTATACAATGGTAAAGCCCTCCCGTAAATAACTCCTTATATGGAGATTGGCGCGCGCGTCGCGCGTACTGCTCGATACCGCGCAGACCTGCACACGTACCGGTGTAGTGTGAATTTAGGACTGTATAAATACGGCATGGTAATGGACCGATCCAGTAAGCCTCTCCCACTGCGCGCGTGGGCAAATTAACACGTGCTCCTCTCCAATGCCACACTGCATTTTCCTGCTGCGCGCATCATACGCGCGTGCACGGATGTCGGACTTTTGTGCACGCATGTCGGACATAAATCACGGCTGTGATTGGTCAGAATACCATGGGGCGGTGCTTACTGGATCGGTCCATTAGGGGAAGAAGTGGGAATCACTGGTCCCTCGGTGTAGGTCAGCTTGACTACCTCCCGACGCGAAGCAAAGTGAGGTAGTCAAGCTGACCTAAACCGAGGGACCAGTAATTCCAAATATTCTTAGTAGCATCACTGCCTTGTCAATATCGGTTTCCGTAGATTTTGCGTCTTTATTCAGCACAATTGAAGTTCTTCGTCACAGTACGTGAAATAGTCTGGTGCCAACACTCTAATGTGTTTTTACTGCAGTAGTAACAAGGATTACAACAACATACTGGTTCCGTAAAGATTACATGCCATAGACTACATGTCTACGAGGCGGGTTCCGTAGGGAATGTTTTGGTGCTACCAGAAAAAAACACCGCACGGCAGCGAGCTGGATACTCACCAGGATGACGTAACCTGGGCGCGTGTCATTTTTACTTCCCGTACGCGCAGCGACTCGGCCAATGACGCGCTCGAATTTGATCAGGAACATTTATGAGGTGTAGCAATATGAAATACTGACTCACTGCTAGTATGAGCCTCTGTACTGATGACGTCACACTTTGTTTACGTGGGTGCTTTTCTATGGTGCTCAGTGGACCGTGACTGGCTACATAGGAAAGTGCACATGTAAACAAACTGTGACGTCATCAGTAAAGAGGCTCAATGCTCATGCTTACGAGAGGATTGTGAAGGTTCAAGCAATAGAACGGAGCCGGCACCGGATTTCATGAGAGTCAAAATTTCATGTGACACTGGAAAAGTGTTTAAGACCTGCCAGCCATGTCTTTATCAACCGTTTAAAGCCGGCCACATGACGGGCTCTCGACCAATGGGAATGGTTGAACTAATTGATGAATGGAGATCATAGACTGACACTCTTCCAATATCCCTCTCCCCATAAGGCTGGTTCATGCTCAAGTTCAAGCGAGTAATGTTATGTCAATGTGAGTGCGAAGCGAATTTGACGTCGCGGAACGTTCGCAATAAGCCATTTTGCGAATTAAATTCTAGTAATATCTGGTGCTCTGACTTGCTCGAATGATCGGCACATTTTAACTTTGAATTCTCCAAACCAAAGAGACTGTTGCTATATATCACGTGATTTGGGGATAGCCTTACGCTAGCGACCCCCAGCTCCGAAATGGTCTGGTGTCTTCGTGTCATTCTCACCCATTGTAAACAATGTATTGATGTTGAGAATCTCTTATGTACCTATGCAAGAGCTTGCCCTGAATCATGTGATCAGCAACAGTGTCTTTGGTCTGGAGAAGTCGAAGTTAAAACGTGCCAGGAATTATGAGCAAGTCAGTGTACCAGATGTTATTTAAATTTAACTCTCAAAGGGTATAGGTTTTTCGCAATTGGCTAATTCACCGGAGTTGAAATGTGTTCAAGTTTTTCCGAATTTGCTCTGCGAATAACCTAGACTTGCCGAAACGTCACTTATTCGCGTACACTTTTGTGCTGAGCATGTACCGGCCTTATAGGCACCAAGTTGTCATGATGACACATTTTACCTGGAAGGAATCCAAGACTGAAGCTCAACATGGCGGTCACCAGCTCCATCCAAGCGAATGCACACGCCAATAGATCAGTACCAAGCAGCTCCCTGGTGTACAGATCGTTCAGTGCGACGAGTACTCCACACCCGCCAAAAACAACTGCATCGATCATCATGAGCCAGTAGGAGTTCACCCACGGAGTTATCAGTAGAGACAAAGAGCACAATGTGATCATCAGCACCATCGCCGGTCGCACCCTCAACAAACCCTGGTCTACGACAGGACCAAACACGGCCTTGAATACGATATTACCCACCCCTGCGGCCGTGGTGAAAGTCACAGCCTCGTACGGGGAGAAGCCTTTGGCTTCGGCCTGAGAAACGTAATAGATTACCCAATGGTCGGCCACGAAGCGGCTGCATGTGAATACGACTGTTGTGATCCAAAATGAGACTTGAAAACACACCGAGAATCCGAAATGTTTCAGTTGGGCGCTGAGGGCTTCTTTGAAGGCGCAAAGCCGCGATGTCTGCTTCGAACTGTCGGTTCCAAGGACGTCTGACGAACTCGCCTGTGTTTCCCCATCAGCGTCCGGGCTCACTGACCTGTAGTTGCCGTTCGTCTGTGTTTCCGTTGACGATGACCGCAAGAGGGCGCCACACATCCCAAGATGCAGGGTCAAGCCTCCCAGAATGAGCAAGGCGCCTCTCCAGCCGTACGTGTCCAGCAACAGTTGAGTAAGTGGCCCAGCGGTGACCATGCCAATAGCAGCCCCTGAAGTCCCAATTCCAACTGCAGTGACATAGTTGGTTGTGAAACGGCGTCCGATTTCTGACCTAGTCAGAATGTGGACGACACTTAAACTAGGTCCTGAAGTAAAGATATGTCGTTGAGGCAGGTAGTAAGTAAATTGCACTGGATAACAAAACAATCAAATCAATACTTCTTCTTTGACGATTACTTGAATTTGTAAAATAACGTTTGCCCTCTTAAGAGTTATTACATTTCTGTTACCCTGATTTGCATTAATTTTTCATTGAAAAAAATATGTACATATTTCAATTGGCGGCCCTGTATACAAATTCCAATGACCACAAACATGAAACAGTGATAAAACGAATAATGGTGGAAACATGTAATCCATAAACCAACAAAATAAACTTTAATCAACAAACATACGAAGAACACATATCGAAGAGTGAACATTCGAATGTTTTCCGAACATGTATTTTTCCCTCGAAAATTACAGCGATTTTCACCCTAATTCGTAAAGTTTCATTCTGAGCGTATACAATTATGCAGATCTCTTTTTATTTTTAATTAAAAGTAGGAACAGTATAATAATACGCTTGACATCTTTACCTGCTGCTAGCGCTAGTGTTACTGTCAATGCAACAATACTTGTAGTGAAGGAAGCAATGATAATTGACACCCCAAGGACGAAACCGCTGACCGTCACTACAGTGCGCGTTCCAAATATGACCTCAAGCGGCCTAGCAAGGAGACCTATATAATGAAAACAAATTGTGAGAAATTAAAGGTTATTAATAATCATCAAACGATCACCAAAATTAACAGCTGTTGATTGTTGACTCACCACAATCCAAATGTCCGGTCAAAACAATCCAGTTACAGAGAAAATGTTGACATACCGTGGTTGTTTACATCCAGCACGGTGTTTCTTTTTTTTGTTTTTTTGTTTTTTGTTTTGCCTTTCCTGAACGTCTTTCCAGCAGTGACCAAGCCATCGAGTTTTGAACATTACTGATTGTCGCCGCAAAAAATGGATATCACGTACAGCATGGAGCTATAGCTCCATGCGTACAGCGACAGCTGGCCGACCGAACAATTACCAATAAGTAACCTCAAAACCGTCTCAAATATCTCACGACCAGCTTGCGTATTTTTTGCAGCATACATCGTATTTTAACCATTCACATCACGAACCCTAACATGAATATTTATTACGCTGTGGGGATGGAAGACACTTAGGTTCTTGTAGTATTTTCCCTTCAATTAAACTTATCCCAACCAACTCACAAATATTTGATGAAATGGACACGGGTACCGGGTTCGAAGTAACCACTTATCCTTTACACGTCTTGCGATCCATAGTTCATTCCACTATCCACTAGGCCACTATGGCAGGCAACTCGACGAAAGCCGTTCTTTGCAATGCTTTAATGTACACACATAACTGAGTGATAGCAATGGTGTGACGTCGTTTTGTATTTTCTTATGAATAAACATCGAAATAGCCGGGATTCGAACCCAGGTCACAGCCGTGGAAGGCGGGAAAGTACCGCAATAAGGCCCATACCGCACGCTTTCCCAATGGTCCCTAGTGTCTATGCGTGAATTCATCCTAAATCGTCACCACTGACATTTCACCATTATTCACCTACACAGGTACGGGTGCAGAGTACCAGTGACGGTGAAGGTTGAACACGTTACTGTTTATATTTTAAATACACTGTTATTTCGCTTGTGTACTATATGAACCAAGCAACCAGTTGTGTAAGAAAATGAACAAGTTGTGTAATATTTTACACAAGTTGTGTAATATTTACACAAGTTGTGTAAACAACAGTTTACACAACAGGTTGCTATAGGTTCATATAGTACCCAACCGTTTGGTTTTTACAGAAACGGAAGATTCCAGTGTTCGTCATGAATCCTCACTGCTCATTTCTTTACAATGAATAGAAAATTAAGTTTAAAGATTACCCGTAACACATATGACTGCAGTGATAATGGACACCATCCATCCGACCAGCCAAGTTTGGGCCGCGAACTGCTCCTGTAGTGTCGGCAACATCACTCCCAGACCCTTGATGAGCAATACCCACAGAAAGTAGCTGACAAACAGGCAGAGAACTGCAAACCAGCCCTGGTGAGATCGACCACGAGCTTCAGTCTCGCCCATACTGAAGCCTTGTCTTCGAGCTGGGTTTCACGAGCGAATCGATGTGACGTGCGTGTACATGTAATCAATCGAACAAAATGAAAAAAAAAAGTACTCTCTAAATGTGGAAGATTAAAAATTCGAGTGATTTTTCACTCTTCGGAGTAAAGTTTAAAGTTTGTTTTGAATTGGGTTTTCAATATGGCCCAGAGTGAAAAACCCAATTAGACCGCCTAAATCCCCATGTAGATCCGTCACTGCGTTGACCTTTGGAATTGGGCTGGGAATTAATGACTGTATCAGGCTAAGTGGGTGCCAAGGTCGACAGTGTCTGTGGATTGTGCCTTGACTGTATAATAAATATCCCAGAGTGCAGACTGCTGTTATCCATTCACAAGGTTTCATGGGGGGCGGTCGCCCCCCACGCCCCCCCTGTGGCTACTTCACTGCTCCTTCTACAGCATCAGATTTAGTGGGGGCGGTTGCAACCTCCGCCGTTCAGCAGCTGCCTAATTTTATGAACTATTAAAATGGGACCAAACAAATAACAGAGCAAACTTTTATTATGCCCTGCAAAAACCAAAAAGCCACAAAATGCATTTTTTTTTTTTTTTAGAAAATAAGCATATTTTATTGCTTATGCTGAAAATTAATGATTCGTACAGTCTAGCCACGAAGCATTCTTTCGATAATTCAGAATATAATGTTATTACGTCTGTGCAAAGACAAAACAGCCATAAGGCCAAAAAAAAAAGTCTCCGGTTTCTGGTATGCGCGCGCGTCGCCGTAGCCATGCGCGTCGGCAAAATGAAAACGTTTTTTTTTTTCAATGAAAGATGATGTCTCAAAACCGCCAAACTCACTGGTTTGACTGGAATCCTGCTGCTGCACAATTTTAACATGTTTTTAGATGGTGTTATGATCGAGAATAAGCTTTATGTGGCCTCTCTGGACTCCCATATATTTTCACTGTCCACATAATGCAGGTTGTGTTGACGTTACGTGGACTAAGCCGTGTCCACATAACGTTTCGCCCTCTCTGGAAAACAGGTTTAGAGGCATTTTCTAGTTAGGGTTATCCGTCGCAGAATGAAGAGAAACATTCAAGGAAATCAAAAAAAAAAAGAAAAAAAAGTTGGGGTTGGAAGAGTTTTTACAGTTTAAGTACAGTTATTTTTTTTGTTCCGAGTTTTCTTAACTACACGAAAACAAAGGAATGTCCACAGTGTATTGCAAAAAAACACACATTGTGTTTATTTTTTACACTAACACTTCGTCGTGTGTATTTTACATTGAACAGTTTTACGATACATTGTGTAATACAACCTACGCCATCTACTGTGATTGTTTCCCCCGCCACACACGTGTTTCTTCTACACTTGACAGTCGTGCTTATTCCACACTCAACTTATGATAATATCATCCTTATAGTATAATGTCGTGTTTGTTTTAATTTGCATGCTCAGTGTTTATGTAACCTACATTGTACAAAGTGGCTCGTACTTCAAGTGCGAGTTTCTTGCCACGGCCATTTTGAATTTTATAGTAACCACTAGCCGATGTTCATTGGCTTATTTGCCTTCAAGAAATAGGCTATTATGTTACCATAGTGTTTATTTTACACTGTCTACACTACATACCGTGTTAACCTATTTGAACCGTGTTGACCAATATTAATTGCCATGATTATCCTCTTTCATGATGAATACATAATGACGTTTATTGGCCTTGCCTTCTTTATGACCTTTAAGTTACAAAAATGTATCAGCATTCAACACTGTGTTTATTTGACACTGTTGACACAATATTTAATCTTTAAGCACATTTACCCGACGCTGAACTACTATCAATGCCTTAATTTGTTGTCTTTACACGGCAACGGCTCAGCATTACATAAGTGTTTATTTTACACTATATACACTGCTCACTTCTACTTGTAATATTGCCTTGAATATCTTACAGTGTTTATGTTCCACTTGAACAGAGTGTGTATTTAACACTTATACACTGCTCACTACTACTGTAATATTAACATATTGCCTTGATTGTCTTGCAGTGTTAATGTTCCAAGCTGTTCACGCGATGATGTGTTTTATTTTACACATTATTCTACACTGCTCACTTCATTCCACCCATAATACTGTAATATATCAACGCTGTCTCGATTATCTTGCAGTGTTCTAAGATGTACACGTGATGATGTTCATTGGCTTCGGCTTCTCATGACTTTCCTCAAGAAGTACGGCTACGGCTCGGCGGGTTTCAATTTTCTGATAGCCGCCTTCGTGCTGGAATGGGGATGCTCATGCGCGGCTTTGTGGCACTAATTGTAGAGGGCTCGTTCCATATCAACATTAAGTCGTGAGTATCGATTCATTTGAATTGTCTAATCGATTATATCATAACATGCAATACTCAATTGCGGTTGATAAATACGATTTCGGGTAGGAACGTTCGGCCGTGAGTATCGATTTCTTTTCAGTGTCGTGTATTTGATAATTTCATCGTCTTGAAATCGATTGTTATCGATAGATAAGATTTTCTCGCAGCCACATCCTTTGTAGAAATCGATTCTATCAGCATTCACTTGTGAGTATCGATTCTCTGAGTTGTCATCTAATCGATAGTTCATAATCAAGAAATCGACTGCGATCGAGTGACTGATAACTACATGTAGATACTGATTCACATCAACATTTAGTCACAAGTATCGATTCTTTGCTTGTGTACTCGATTTTTTCACAATCAAGAAATCGATCTTGATTGACTGATAAAAGCGATTTTGATTCATGCATTTGCCCTCCTCTTTTTCGATTCTGTAAGCTCTGACTGTGTGTTGTTGTCACTGGTAATAAAACAAAATCTGCCATGGGTTGGACTTAACAGAATGTCATGACCACTTACTTTTATTTACAATGGGGATGAAAATGTGGGGAGTTAAATGTGAATGAGGGATATAGTTGAGGAGACATGCAGTTATAAAAGCAATTTCTGTGGTGGGATCTGAGGCAATTTCTGACCACTAAAACCAATTTGAGCAAAGATCATCTTTTAAAGTTTCGAGTTTGGAGTAATTCAATCAGCTACATGTATTCTGAGCAATTGAACCATTATTGTAGGCTACAATTTTTATTCGGGAAGAAAAAGTGGGCCACTTTTCTTCCCCGAATAATGCAATAAAACGTGGTGTCGTTTGAAATGAAAATGTTGAGTGTTACCATAAAATTACAAACGGTCTGAATCATGGAGGAATTATAAGGTCATAATTAAGTTTCAGTATTGACCTTCAACAAACGGAAACTTGTACTTCTTACAATTTGCGAGACTGTCTGCGAGGAAAAGTCGATACAACTTTTATTGAACTTGGTTCAACCATCTATATAACAGCAAGTTTTACTCGGCCTCCGAGAAATGTTTGCTCCTGAAAGGATCCGAGACCGCGGTCTCCCGCGACGCCAAAATGGCTCCAAGTCCGTGGAAAATGTGGAGGGTGTCTTCCGCCGGGTTGGACACTTTTTCGTCGATTGTTTTTCGTGACTGCGTTTAAGATCGCGACATTTGAAGCAATGCATCGATCCTTCGATGATCCCAAACAGGCCCCCAAAATTATAACGCGACACTGAATATTATACGTGGCGGGCAGCGAACTCACAACGCTCAGCCTTGGTGGTGGAAGCATGGAGCTGTAAACACATTATGGAAGCAACAGCGCTCTATCACGCGACGTCACATGCTTGTGCAATACCGAGAACCGTAGACCCAACCTCGTTTCCAGGGTGTGGAGCAGGCTGCAGTACGCGTTGCCATCGACGGTTTTACGCATAGCCGGGAAGTACCACGCAGTGTAGACTTTCGATTGGTCAGACCGCGCAAGGCATACTAATGTGTAGTCCTTCTGAGTATTCGTTGCACTCGGCGCAGGGGCGGCAAGCAAAGCACAGGAAAGATTGGAACACTTGGTGGCCACGCACCATGGAGAAAAAATATTTTGCCAAGGTCACCCCATACTAACGTTTGGTGAACGCTTTTGCAGTACGGCCGAGTAGAACACGTAAACGAAACCCCTACGTTGACCTCGCTGACCTCGCACAGTCTAGACACGCAGAAAAGCCAGCACAGGGGCGGCCAGGCAGTCAACGTGAAAGCGCACACGACGGCAAATTCCTGCGAAAAAAATCCTCACGAAAAATCGACGAAACGGATCGCCGGTCCGTACGGGAAAATCAGGACGACCCGAAGTGTCCGACCCGGCGGAAGACACCCTCCGCATTTTTCCACGGACGTGGAGCGATTTTGGCGCCGCGGGAGCCCGCGGTCTCGGATCCTTTCATGAGCAAACATCGTCTCGGAGGCCGAGTTAAACTCTCTTATATATATAGATACTTCACACAAAGTCCCGGAATTGTCGGGAGGTCAACCATTCACCATTTAAATGCCAAACAAACTTTCCTGAAGCTAAATAAATGGTGTGGGGAAAATATGGCTAAGGCCAAAAAAAAAAAGTCTCCGGTTTCTGGTATGCGCCATGCGCGTCGGCAAATGAAAAAGTTTTTTTTCAATGAAAGATGATGTCTCAAAACCGCCAAACTCACTGGTTTGACTGGAATTCTGCTGCTGCGCAATTTCACCGTGTTTTTAGATGGGGTTATAATAGAGAATAAGCTTTATATGGCCTCTCTGGACTCCTATATATTTGCACTAAGTTTAGTCGGGCACCATTTGCAGTCATCATCCGACATTTGAAGCAAAAAAGTCGGGACAAAAGTCGGGTAAAAAAAAAAAAGCCGCGTCGCCGCACCACTTTTTGGACAAGCTCCATACCAGAAACCGGAGACTTTTTTTGGCCTAAGGAAAAATAGCCACGTCAGAGGTATAGCATTGTCCACAGCAGAACTTGGTATCAGTACCATACCGTCCGTGCGCTCGCACGCACAACCTGCGCGGACATGCAGCAATCCACCTGCCGCATTAATCGAACACCTTTATATCAAGGTCCTTGGGACTTAACGGATTATCTTGTTATAACAGGCACCTTGTATTAACAGTATTGGAAAACAAAGAAAACAAAGACTTGGGACCTCAAATTGTGCTTGTTATAAGCAGGACCTTGTATTAACAGTGCTCTTCTTATCAGGGTTCGACTGTATACATTTTCTTGTGTCCGTACGTCGTCCGCATTCTGACACGCGATACAAACCGTTTACGTCTCGTCATTGCTAACGTTAATTTATCGATACCGAAATTAAGACTTCCAGACAAAACAAATTATCGAAAGCTCGGACGGCCATTCGTGAATGGTTAGACAGAAGTTTGAGTCTAGTTCCCGGACGGGAGATTGCACCAAACGCAGGTTTTTCGTATCTACCTCCCGCTCTAGATCGATCGCCAGACTATTTACAAGAATTTTGCACAGAGCTATCGAATCACGCAAAATTGATCACATAAAATTTGCTTTCTCCTAGTTACGTTTTAGAGTTGGATTTCTGGCACAAAAATCTAGTTGACATTTATGGTCAACCTATGAAGGCGTTCTTTCGCGCAACTTCTGCAGTGTACTCAGACGCTAGCGAGTCTGGTTATGGCGGTTTTGTAGTACATTTCACCGATTCAACATGCACAGGTTTATGACCAGAAAGTAAAAGAAAAGAGAGTTCTACACTCCGAGAACTCAAAGCCGTGTTGTACGTTTGCGCTCCATAGGCCAGAAATTATCTGGACAAAAAATGAAATGGTTCGCTGAGAGTCAAAATGCTTGCCGTATTATTTCGGTGGGAAGCACTAACCCAGAGTTGCATAATTTGAGCACCGATCACTTGTCCACAACATAACGTCATAATCGAACCCGAATGGCTCCCTCACGATCAGAATTACGTGCAGACGAATTTAGTAGGAATGATGATTCAGACGATTTGTCATTAAATCACAATGTTTTCATCCTGTTAGATAAGAAACTCTGTCCTCACTCAATCGGCAAATTTACATCGTGCTACCCGGCGTACCATTGTACTGTTTCTGCCTTTAATTAAAAACAAATGGAAATTTATATAATTGTATATGCTCAGAGTGAAACTATAGACTTTATGAATCAGAATGCAAATCACTCTGATTTTCAAAACAGAAGAAAAAAGATTTTCGGAAAACAAATCATCCAGCGGAAACAGTCTGAGTACCATGTGCACAACGGAGACATCTACGTAATCAACGTCAGATATAATTATGTGAGCAATGCAAATTTTATGCGGCCCCTTGCGCCAGCCAATCAGAGTCGACTTTAACAAATTGTAACGTCATTTCGATCATACTATGAAGCTGTTAGTCCGCGTGACGAGGCTTTTTTTTCGCTCGCCACGCGGTCTGGTTCGCCGACTTTTATAAAACTTCACAGACATGTAGATTATTGTGTATCATATAGAAAAGAAAACTGTGTTCCCGATCCACAGTTTGTTTGGGAATGAAAAAACTCTGGGATAAAAACGCCGAAAATTCTACATGAGAAAAAGAAGAAGAAAGAAACAGCGCCCTCTATTGACACAGTCAGAAACCTTTTCTCACGCAATGGCCGTCCGAGTTCGGGCGGTCATCAGTTCTGACGCGAGTATTTTTATTGTTCTTGTGCGCGGACAGCGGGAACACCGTCCCACGAACACTGCACTCGGAACAGGATCTCACACCATATCCGTCGGAGTTTGAAAGAATGATGTACCCGTGTCAAGAACAACTCCGCCCGAACTCGGCCAATAAGTGCTTGCTAGATGATACTTCTTTCATATTATATTCTCGATTTTTGTTATTTCTCATCGGATTGCCACCAAAAAAACAAACAAACTACGTTACAGCTATGTCCAACGTGAAATGATCAAGTTTTAAATTTAATAGAATGTTATGTGTTAGCTACATAAACATCGATTGGTATGGTTAAACCCCATATCAGAATAATTTTGTGAACTCTTATCTCAGGATAACATGTCTTCAACAATAATAAAAGTGCGTGCCATCTGGTGGAGCATCTGAACTTTGAAACATCTTTTAAAAATGTTATGCCTGAAATTAAAAAGTAATATAAGTTTGATGCAGCCTCAAACAAGGAAGCGGGTGCGACGTTGGTGTTTACTGGTGGTTTTTACGGAATGGATGGAGCATCAACAAAACATGAATCGGTCATTAAAAAAATATTCAAAACAATAAAAACTGTAAGACGATTTCAGCTGAAACAAATTGCAGTTGCAATACTGCCACTCAAAGCTTCCAAATAGGGAATACAAATTAATTTTCTCTTCTTAAAAACTTTGCAAACAGAAAGCGGGTCCTTCAAGTTGATGAGACTTTTGATGCATGTTACAACAAGTATGTAATCGGTGTGTGACGTATACAGGTGCTCATAAAACTCGTTTTGTCAGTTGAAAAAAACCCCAAAAAAACGAGTAATGCTCATTCAGTAAAGATTGAACAAGCTTATGTCATCTAAATACCATTCTTCTTGAGTGGGTAAAACTTGTACAGGCTTAAATTGCCCCCTCCCCACAAAATATATAAATAAATAATGAAATACAATTAGATTATATTAAATAAATCGCTATTTGTATTTCTTTTGGTGATTACTTAAACCACATTGCGCCTGGAATATAAAAAATACCAAAACAGTATTTGCAGTTATTGCCGTCTTTATTTTGAGTCTTTGTTTTTATAAAAGTGTAATCAAAAAATACAAATAAACCTAAGTACATGTAATGTATGAGAAATTCAGTGTCGTCTTATAGTTGTTTTGTAATAAGATGCTTCAACTTATCTGATAAATGTATATAATCCCTTTTTAAAATTCTGCGTTACTTCTTTTGGAAGGGGGAGTCTGAATAAAAAACCCTAACTTATGGTCATTTTTTTTTCGACAAATCTCCAACCCGCCCCCCAAAATGAAGGAGTAGAACTGAAAGATGCGGTGTAATCTACACCAATCGATTTTTATGCAGCTAATGCATAACATTCGATCTTAAAACTACACCATTTCAAGTTGGACAACTATAATGAAAAGGGTTTGGCATCCTGATGAGAAAATAAAACAAAAATCTAGAATATGCATGTAATATGAAACTTGAAAGAAGTATCATCTGGGAAGCGCTCATTGCATGCGAAAAGGTTTCTGTGTCAATAGAGGTCCGTGTCAAGATCGCGAAAACTAAAGCGTTTTCGGCCTTTCGTCCCATCCCACAGACTATATGTTGCTTGGTCAATTTGACTGTCATATTTTTGTGATACAACCACGGGTTCTAGAAGTCCCGATAGAAGGCGCGCTGAATTGTCAGCATCTCGTGGTGCAGATGCATTTTTGCATAATAAATCGCCGAATCTGCTCGCATTATCATAGACCCTTGCAGAGCAAGGATATTCCGTAGACTACTTTATAACAATGGAAACTGCATGGATTGAATGAAGTTCACCCCAAATCGCCTCGGCTCTAGTTTGGAGTGAATTCACTCGAAACGAGCGAATTTTTACTATGCGGTACGTATTCGTTCGAAAATGTTTTATGGCCAAATTTCGTTTTGTTCCCTTATGAATTAAATGTATTCACCATTATCAGTTTTATCATTGTTTGATGTATGTGGTCACTGGAATTTGTATTAGAACCATGGAATGTTAGGCCCCGTGTAACCCCTTTAGTTCTTAACTTCACCTATATGGAGGATTCGTAATTTATTGCTCAATGATATTAGCCATGTTAAACAGGAAAAAACGCAACCCATAGAACTTATAGAGCACTGTTTGCCGAACTAATTTGTTCCAATAAGAAACATAAGAAAGACAGCGCCTTCTATTGACAGAGCCAGAAACATTTCACACGCAATGAGTGCAGGCTATGGTACTTCTTTCATGATGCCAGCGTTTTGTCAATATTTCTCATCAGGATGCCAAAATTTTGTCCAATTAAAATGAACAGGTTTTATGTTCGCAGGTTATTTATTATGTTAAATCCTAGAGCAGAATAGTTTTGTGAACTCTATCTCGGGTAAATTTTAATAACTGTCAGTTCTGCTCCCACAGTTAAAAAAATAAATAGTTGGAAAAAAATTGGCCTTCTAGTCAGGTTGTTTACAAAGTTTCCCTCTTTTCAATATCGGAGAAGAGAAATTTTAAAAGTGAATATAGCTTAAATTGAAACGTCTGATATAGGTGTGTTTTGAACTAAATGTTTTACACGCATGGGCGTAGCGAGGAGGGTAGGGGGCATACCTTGCCCCCTGGAAAAAGTTAAAAACAAAGAAGAAGAAGAAGAAGAAGAAGAAGAAAGAGAAAAAGAAAAGAAAAAGAGGCGAAGACAAAGTGGTGTAAATTTAATGAGTTGGGGGAACATGTCCCTGCCCCTCTAAAATTGATAAATCGAGAATATGTTGAGAAATGTAAGCATTTTTGGCAAAAATTTTTTTTGCCCTCTAGAAAAATCCTGGCGACGCCCATGGTTACACGGGGTCTAAAATCCTATTGTGGCGAAACAGGGGTACAGGTATATGTAGACTCTGTAGGAGTCTAGGTCATAGGAATAATTTATGCGCGTGATCTAGACATCCGGTGCGTGCTTATAATGCCGAAGTGCGCGTGGGCCAATCAGCAATAAATTGTGCTGCGTGATCAGGAGATTAATAATTCATGGTGTACAGTGACCAATCAGTATCGCGTATTCGGAAGACTGTGCGCGAATTAGCATGCTTTAGCGTGGGGTCTTGAGATCATCTCGTTAGTTCGCAAGATGGCGTCAATGCAGTAGGAATGCGTTCTGGTGCTGTTAAGTCGCAAGAAGCTGCTTCGGGGTTCAGGGACGAGTCAAGTCGCGGTGCCGTTGCTGGGGTCTTCGTTGTTGTTGCGTACTCCCGGTCGGGAGTAGGAGCTCATCTCTGACGTTGGACGCCTGGTGCGGCTGGGTTCGGGAGTTGATGCTCTGGGTTTAGCTTAGCAGTAAGCTAAGTGTTGTCTAGATTATATTGAGTGAAGTTGTAGCTCAAGGTCTGTTATTCAGTATCGATTATCTAAGATAATTGGGACAAAGATCATGACGGAATACTAGTTGTGGAATTAAGGCTGATTATTGCGTCTTGATTAGTGCTAGAACAAAAGGGCTAGGAGTTATAGAACTTGGTTTGAGAGGCTGGTGAGACTGTGATTCGTGGTAGGTTGTTTGTCGTGGGTTGGACACCATTCGGTGGGGTTTTACGACTGAGGCGATCATTGCCGTAATCATTGAACTAGCTTGCCTGACGAGTTTACTCTTTGCCGCGTTCTGAGCACCCTGTGAGGGTTACCTGTTTTGTGTGAGGTTTATTGCACGTAAGGTTTATATTGTATAACTCACTTGAGAGTAACTGGTTTCCCGTGAGGGTTATTGTGACCGCTCAGTTCATGGAGGGTTATTTGATTACATAGTTCAGCCTGCTTTGACGCTGAATTGGGTTGAGGGTTACCTTTCCTCCGTGAGGGTTATTGAACAGCTCAATCTGTGCGAGGGTTATTGAACTGTGACGCAGGGGTTATAATTGTATAAGTTCATTATCATGTGGTGCAGTTGACCATGTGAGGGTTACCTAAGGCTACGTTTACTACAAAGGGTGCAGTTAACCCTTGTTACAAGCAGTGAGGGTTACTGTCTATATGTGAGATATTCATCGCCTGTTAATAGCTGTAATTATTAAATCTATTGATGATTGAGATTCTTGAATAAACTCTATCGATAATCGCCTTTGGAATCAATAGTCTCTGTGAGGTTTACTCATGTTCACTGAGGGTTACCTAGGTCTGCCGTGAGGGTTACCTGAGTTCACCCTTGAGGCCTGTTGTCGCTACTTGTATTGCTCTAATTACATTCAATTGATTACTCAATCACAAAACGGTGGTATATTTCCACCAAACGAACAGCCCCTAGGCTTAGTCCACTGTTCGTTAATTGTCCCCTTATGTATGGGTAGCCGCTCACCCGTTCGTTAGGCTAATAAATATTTTTGTGGGATAATAGGAGTTGGCTAGAGTCCTGATAAATAAGACCAGTCCCCTGGGTTCTACTAATCACCGGTTCCGCCACAAATAGTGTCAGGGGTCGGTTTCGCCACAAATGGTGTCAGAAGTGGATATTTTGTGATTGTATAAATTGAATTGGTTTAATTTGCGAACTTGTAATAAAGAGCAGTAAAGAGTAGTTGATTGGGTTTTTTTTGTCATTGAGTGGACCTCAGTGAGGTACACTGTGAGAATAATTGGTTACAAGGCAGCAGTTTGCGCTAACCTGGGTCGTCACTGGTCGGGTGTTTTGTTTTGTTGTTGTATCGTTGGTTGTTGTTTGGTTTCTGTTGAGGGCTGAGTTTCCTAGTCAGGAGGAGACGTCAGTATGAGTCAGGCATCACTTCGGATGAGGTGGACAAGTGGTTCTGTCGATATCCTTGATGAGCTGAGCCGCTCGGAGAATGGAGGTTCAGTGGTTGAAAATGGGAGAGAGATCGTCTTTCTTCTGGAGTTAGAGGCTGTCAAGGAGGCATGGCCTTTGGTCGAGGTAGATTCTGAGATAAGTCGGAAGTTTCCTAAGGATACTTCAGGGCATGCTTCATTTGAGGCATGGGATCGTTCCAGCGTTGGTGCGTCGTCCAAGGTGGTTCCAAGGGACGCAAGGCACGTTGAGAGTACACCTTTAGGTCTATTCCCACGCGTAGTCCTTTGTATCAACTCTTCTTGAACCGGGAGTGATGATTGGGCTATGGAGGAACGAGGTTTACACAGTGAGTCGTCGAGTTTTGCAACTAGTCCCGCTGTGGGGAAATCCAACGAGTTTGTTGGTGAGGTAGACTCGCCTGGAGTGGCCTATGGCCACTTAAAAGGAGTCAGCGGTTGGTGGGTAATGGGTGTGCGGTAAACCTCACGGTGGTGGGCCTAGCAGGCCTCCAGTTACCCCCGATCGTTACAAGGTTCTTTTGGGATGATTGTTGCTGCCGCCTTGAGGCGTGTAGGTATGTGGAATCATTGTGAGCAGAGAGCCGAAGGTAAATCCTTGAGTTTACTAAGGTGGTCGACTCTGACACAGAGAGGCGTCTTCTGGAATTAGAAGAAAATGCCGGTCATCAGTCGAGGAAAATAGACTATGGTTGAGCTGTTGACACAGCTTACCAAGCATGTTCTGGGTCCGGTTGGGAAGGCGGAAGTTCCTCAGAGGCAGTCCCCAAAGCCTGGCAGGAAAACGCTCTGGTGTGTTAAAGTGTTTCAGGTGCGGAGAGGTCGGTCATTTTGCACGGGCTTGTGCTAGACCTCAAACGTGGACTTGAAGCTGAGACAACCGAAGTCAAAAAGAGGCGAGGATCAGAGGGCATGTGCAGAGGTACTCGGCCATTGTCCTGTCTTCGGCCTAGGCATGGAAATGTATGTCCATGGAGTTGTTAGGGAGCAACTGGTAAGTTCCTGGTCGATTCAGGGTCGACCGACACGCTTATTAGCAGTCGAGTCTACCATGCAATTGCTGAGGAACTGCGGCCTTCGCTGGAAGCGGTAAGGCCGGTACATGTATTCAACAGGTTGATGGCAGCCCACTGTCTGTGATGGGCGTTGCCTTGGTTGAAATACAGTTGGGTAAAACATTTTACCCGGTTCGAGCAATTTTTGCTGACATCAAGTTTGATGGTGTATTAGGCATGGATTTCTTGTTACCTACTGGAGGCAACTTGATTTCCGAAGCCTGGAGTTGAGGTTAAACGGGGAACGGATTATGCAAGAGCTGTGCTGGTGACCCGTTCATTGGCCGAGTAGGGGTGGTTAGAGCCACCAAGAGTCCGGCCAGCCATGAGGCTGTTATGCCTGGTACTGCAACCAGTACTGCTGAGGCATTGGAACAGCCGGCTATCGTGGAGCCCGTGGAAGGCGGAGGCGAGTTGGCTGCGAGGGCTACTTCTAGCCCGGTCGCTGGTTGAGCCACAAGCCAAGACTCTCAAGCCGGGATATTCAACCAAAAGAGGAGAGTCAGGTTGTTCATAAGGGAACAACAGGGAACGACTGTGAGTCAACCTCAACTTTGGCAGTTGTTCCAGGTCACGGTCGTGTAGGTGAGGTCGGTAGGACCTCCAGATTCACCTGCATGGTTTATATGACCGTGGAAAGGTCAACCTCAATGAGGACTATCATGCAGAGGTGAAGTCGTGCAGTTTGGTGGAATCTCCAGACATGCTTCTCTCTGGTGAGAGCATGATGTAGGGCGGTCTGATGTGGATGGTGTGACAGAAATTGTTGGTGCATCAGAGAATGCCAAGGCGCACAAGAACCTTGCGTATTTGAGGTCTTTCAATAGACGTCTGATTTTGTGGGAGGAGGAAATCTCCTGTGAAGAAGAGAAATCCCTGCTCAAATGGGAGTTGGTAGGCGAGAACTTTGAAGAGGTGGTTATGGGCTTGCTGGGGCCACTGCCCCGGAGGGACAGTGGCAACGTTGTGGTTGATGACTACTGCCCCAGTTAAAGGAGACGCTGGGCCGGGCACTGATTCCGAGTCCAAGTGATCCTTGTCAACCCAAAAACCTGATTACGGCAGCTGTTCCAAAACCGAGAGCCTGTAAAAGAGGGCCTGTCCGAGGTGGTAACTACGGATCCACTGGCACCGTCGGGGAGGGGAAGATCTTCCACAACACTAACGTCGATGGCGGCAACCGGGTATGCGAGGAGCTGAGCAAGCCGAAGTACAGGAAGCCTGTGGAGCAATCCGGTACAGTTCGAGCATACGTGGACGATGGACAACGACGCGCCGGGGCAAATATGTACATATGAACTCTGGAATAAGCATGCACAATTAATCTGAAATGACATGTACTATATGATGTGATTCTGGTATTTTCTCATTGATTCATGGATTTTCTAACAGTTTATATAGTTTGTTGAAAGTTACTTTTGTTTTTCTGAATTAAAAGTTTCATAGAATTTGCTTAGTTTCGATAAAAGACACGAAAAAAGACCAAGGACATTTTAGTTGTATACATTGTAATTAGAGATTCAAGCTACGATCAACGATTACTAAACTTGGTAATAGCAGATATTTCCTGTTGTGTACATTTTAGACCTAAGGATGAAATTGTCTGATTTTTGATGTGAGATATAAGCTAAAGTTTACAGGAGTGGATTTATGGAATGTTAAATATTAGCGAGGTTGAGGTAAACCTCACATGTGTGTATTTTACAAATTAAAGTGTTTCCACTCTTCGTGACGGTTGTTATTTACTGCATTACCTCACATCAGTGAGGGTTATTAGGAATGTGTACAGTTTATATACCAGTTGATAAATTACATGTGGGGTCAAGTAAACCTCATGGGTAGGCGAGGTTAGTAAACCTCATGTAGTGTTAGTGCTTATAATTGTTTAAAGTTATATAGGCCTGTTTCGCATAATTTCGAGCAAGTTTGCTATTTAACTGGGACGGATCAAGCTTAGCTGGGGCCTGTGTGGCGAAACAGGGGTACAGGTATATGTAGACTTGTGTAGGAGTCTAGGTCATAGGAATAATTTATGCGCGTGATCTAGGACATCCGGTGCGTGCTTATAATGCCGAAGTGCGCGTGGGCCAATCAGCAATAAATTGTGCTGCGTGATCAGGAGATTAATAATTCATGGTGTACATTTGACCAATCAGTATCGCGTATTCGGAAGACTGTGCGCGAATTAGCATGCTTTAGCGTGGGTCTTGAGATCATCTCGTTAGTTCGCAAGATGGCGTCAATGCAGTAGGAATGCGTTCTGGTGCTGCTGCTAAGTCGCAAGAAGCCAAGCTTCGGGGTTCAGGGACGAGTCAAGTCGCGGTGCCGTTGCTGGGGTCTTCGTTGCTGTTGCGTACTCCCCGGTCGGGGAGTAGGAGCTCATCTCTGACGTTGGACGCTCTGGTGCGGCTGGGTTCGGGAGTTGATGCTCTGGGGTTTAGCTAGCAGTAAGCTAAGTGTTGTCTATATTATATTGAGTGAAGTTGTAGCTCAAGGTCTGTTATTCAGTATCGATTATCTAAGATAATTGTGGACAAAGATCATGACGGAATACTAGTTGTGGAATTAAGGCTGATTATTGCGTCTTGATTAGTGCTAGAACAAAAGGGCTAGGAGTTATAGAACTTGGTTTGAGAGGCTGGTGAGACTGTGATTCGGTGGTAGGTTGCTTGTCGTGGGTTGACAACCATCTGGTGGGGTTTTACGACTGAGGCGATCATTGCTGTAATCATTGAACTAGCTTGCCTGACGAGTTTACTCTTTGCCGCGTTCTGAGCACTTGTGAGGGTTACCTGTTTTGTGTGAGGTTTATTGCACGTAAGGTTTATATTGTATAACTCACTCTGAGAGTAACTGGTTTCCGTGAGGGTTATTGTGACCGCTCAGTTCATGTGAGGGTTATTTGATTACATAGTTCAGCCTGCTTTGACGCTGAATTGGGTTGAGGTTACCTTCCTCTGTGAGGGTTATTGGAACAGCTCAATCTGTGCGAGGGTTATTGGAACTGTGACGCAGGGTTATAATTGTATAAGTACATTATCATGTGGTGCAGTTGACCATGTGAGGGTTACCTAAGGCTACGTTTACTACAAAGGGTGCAGTTAACCCTTGTTACAAGCAGTGAGGGTTACTGTCTATATGTGAGATATTCATCGCCTCGTTAATAGCTGTAATTATTAAATCTATTGATGATTGAGATTCTTGAATAAACCCTATCGATAATCGCCTTTGGAATCAATAGTCTCTGTGAGGTTTACTCATGTTCACTGAGGGTTACCTAGGTCTGCCGTGAGGTTACCTGAGTTCACCTTGAGGCCTGTTGTCGCTACTTGTATTGCTCTAATTACATTCAATTGATTACTCAATCACAAAACGGTGGTATATTTCCACCAAACGAACAGCCCCTAGGCTTAGTCAACCGTTCGTTAATTGTCCCCTGCGTATGGGTAGCCGCTCACCCGTTCGTTAGGCTAATAAATATTTTTGTGATAATAGGAGTTGGCTAGAGTCCTGGGATAAATAAGACCAGTCCCCCCTGGGTTCTACCAATCACCGGTTCCGCCACAAATAGTGTCAGGGGTCGGTTTCGCCACACTATTAAAAGTGCGTGACTCCGTACTTCGTCGCATTGAACGATCTGTACACCAGGGAGCTGCTTGGTACTGATCTATTGGCGTGTGCATTCGCTTGGATGGAGCCAGACCGCCATGTTGAGCTTCAGTCTTAGATTCTTCCCGGTAAACACGTATCACCATGAAAGCTTAGGCTACTCTCTAAATTCCAAAGAGTGAAAATTCACCCAATCGAGTGAAGATTCACTCCCACAGTCGGAAACTAGGGACTAGACGTTTTAGACTGAAATGTCTTCAATCGTAAAGATCGAGTTTTCACTGAGCTTCGACTGAAGTGGTTCATTTTTCAGACTATGTCAATCAAAAATGAGAGTGATTTTCACTCTAATACGTCTAGTCCCTAATTTCACTCTTTGAATTTAGAGAGTTAAGGCTGGTTCATCATGCTCAGTACAAAAGCAAACACGAACGCGAATTTGTAATATTACGGCAAGTATTAGTGCGAATTCGCAAAACTTGAACACATTTCAACTCCGGGGAATTTTGCTGCGATCGTTTCGTGACGTTATATTATTCGCTTCGCACTCGCATGGCATGAACGATTGAAGCATGGAGTGGCCTTTATTAGACAAGATCGATATTGGGATAGTGTTAGTGTTTACTCTCCATTAAAATCTTAAATTTGTGGGTTTTTTTTAACCTGAATCATGCCACATGTTTCACATTGGAGTCGGTAGTATAAACGAATCTGGGCACGTGATCACTGTACACTCACGCGGCCCCCTTCAATGGAGAAACCATTGTGCACGCTATTGTACAAAGCAACTGGCCCCTGGTAGATTATCTGTTTGAAAGGGATCTTCGTAATAGAATTGATAGCGTACCAGGAATGGTCTAGTAAAACCAACAAGCGGGCAACCTCGTCGCCACGATGTCGAGCAGTGCGCCCGATCCCACTGCCTGCGCTCTCACCCTGAAGTTGATCATTTTGCATGTTCGAAAATCTTGTGTACATGCAGATTAGGTACGGAATAGTCTTGTGCCTGGCCACCATGCATTAAATCGGTGCTTGTTATTGTGTGCGGTGTCTGGGGTACAGACGGAATCAAATCGTTCCGGGTGCGATCGGAAAACACTTTTTCCCCAAACGATATACTGTTCCGATATGTAGTATTATGCTACATCTAGGAGGATCGGACGTAATAATTCACAATGAACCTCAACACTCGTGATACACATTGGAGATAAAATCACCACCTACACGATATAAATCCATTACTTGCTGTTGCGGTGTCGAATTAAGATGCAGACAGCTATTTTCACACCCAGGGCTACTATTATGACCGAGCATTGAAAATAAAGTAGGCCCTTGGGATGAGGTTGACCAATCGGACGATGTCATTTTTTTGTTGTTTCACAATATAAAAAGACATGCATGGTAATGAATAATGGGGACATTCAAATTAGCCAAGCGGTGTTATTCTGTATTTTTATATCTGTGTTAATGGGCCTTATGGATGAGTTGTATTTCATTAATTGTAAACTGTTCAACTAGTTGGGATGGCGCAATACTATTGATGCAGGCCTAATTCAGCCTTATTTTACTGTCATTTGTTTTTTAATCTGGCTTAAAACATTAGGAAATGTTTAATTACAAATGTAAATTATTCATTGAAGCAAACTCGAGTTAATTAGAAATTAACTTGCTTTAATTTCTCTTCGCAAGTTAAAAAAATTACATGTTACCTCAGTTTCAATTCAATATGGCCGACTCTGGTCTCATTCCATGACGCAGTGTCCCTTTAAGATCAGTTGGTAATTAAAACTGATTGTCTGAAAGAACGCTACAATGTACTTGTTTTGTGTAAACGAATCAAATAAAATGTTACCATTTGGTATGTTAATCAAAGCTTATGATATATATAATTTGAAATATTACCACTTCGTAAAAAGTTGTAGTGCCCAAAGGGGCGCATTCCGGACGAAAATCTTCCCAAATCAGGACCATGGTGGTGGGAGGCACAGTGTACTCTGGTCCTGAGAAGATCCAAAATACCCAGAACCTGGATATAAGGTTCAGCCAATATTGCTTAACATTAACCACCACAAATTAATGCACCTATCTACCCTATAAACCGACTCCATATAATTAACATAATGTACTAACTTATTGCCATAAAAATACAGCCTACACAATTGAAAGCACACTGGACAGGATTAGATCCAAATCCGGGTCAGATTTGACCTGGACCTGTTCCGGTTCAAAATGACCTTTCGTGCACTTGGTCACGGTTTACTACAGGCTATGAAGCCCGGGAAGGACAGTGGATTTTTTTTTGAGTTTGCATCTGTTTGGCATCGAATTACCAATTCGTTCGCACGAATACTTCTACCAATTCGTTCCCACGAATTCCTATTTCGTTCCCACGAATTCCTAATTCGTTCGCACGAATTTCTATTTCGTTCGCACGAAATCCTAATTCGTTACCACGACCTACTAATTCGTTCGAACGAATTTGCGATTCGCGGGAACGAATTAGTAATTCGTGCGCACGAATTACTAATTCGTGCGAACGAATTAGCAATTCCACCCTGTCCCTTCCCGGGCTTCATAACAGGCCACTTGAATTGACTCGAAAATAAAAATAATTTGACCCAAATTTGTTTTTGACGGGGAAAAGCCGTTTGACCTCAAAAGAGTCTCAGGACGCTGTTTCGCCTGAATCTGTGCCGGAAGTTTAAAGAGTTTATTATTGACAATTAAAATGATATTAACAGAGTTTGTTTATAAAAAGACGTCCATTATCAAGAAATTGTGTTTTTACACTTCGATACAAAATAACAAACAACTCTGGTTTAGCGCAGATTTTGAGGAACATTACCATTATTATACTTTAATTTCGTGGGAAATAATTTAGTTTTGACCTTTTCGAAATTTAGTGAAAACAAAAGTTGTAGATTTACGGACGAAAAATCATAATAGAAAGAGGTTGCTCTTTTGCTGTCACTGGAAATTGTCTCGAATTTCGACTTGCTCTAAAATATGGAAATCCCTCCCGAGATAATGAACCTCTACTTTTACAAACCAGTCTCAGCAACTGTTTTCAGGTCAGCTTCAATTTCGCTAGGTTCAGCCTTAATGATACAACGACAGAACATGGCATAAAACCCGTCTCTGAAACCATCCAGTTGCCAGCAGTATATCAATGGCTTGATCACTGGAGAAAGGGTGTACAGCAAGTAAGACATCCAAATCCACATCTGGAAGATCTCATCAAGCCCAAGAGATGGCTTTAAGATTGCAATCATCCTTAGCACGAAACAGGGAAACCAAGTAATGAATGCCACCACCAGAATGAGAACCAACATGACCAGTAAACGACGAGTCTGCTGGACTCGGGTTTGATCTCGCTCCTCGTTAGCACTGATGCCCGCCGCGGATGCAAGGGGTGGAGTATACTGTTTGATCTTTACGGAAAACCAAGTAGTAAACAAGAGCGGTGATAGCCAACACGACACACCCTGCCAGTGAGTATCCAAGGAAATTGACCAGGTAATAAACGTCTTTTGGGACAGCATTATATATCACTAAGCCATACACGAGACTCAAAACACCAAAAAGGATACAAACTCCGACCATACATACGACGCCCAGTCACCAGTGAATCGGGCGAGCTGGTGGCATACGGACAGGGCCAGATAACGATTGATAGTTACGGCCGAAAGTCAGTAAGGAGACGGTGTACGCTCCGGTGAAAAACCTTGAAGAATTGTTTTGGCTTTGGGCGCCAGGATATGGTATTGCAAAAGGGCGAAGATCAAGTCAGCCAGCGCCAGGTTGACCACAAAAGTGTAGTACTTGGATGCGGAGCTTTTTGGTCCCAGCAAACACTGCAATCGCAATGAGATTTTCGATCACAGCCAAGGCACAGATGCCGGTCATAGAATACTGTAGCGCATCTCCGACACTGACAGCCATTTCTCTCTGATACTATATAAGCTCTAAAATGGAAGATAACAGAAAGAAGATAAGGTTTGGTGTCACTTTGATTACATATTTTTGTTGTCTAATGATAGGTGTAGCAGAGCATCGGGGGCGGGGGGAGGGCTGTGGAGGGGAGATTTTGTAAAAACTGCCTTTTCCTTTGATTTTCCTATTTCACCAGCCCAAAAATCCCCCACCGCCAGCATTTGCAAAGAGTGCCTCTTTTGTTAACAAGTCTTCTTTTCTCAAAACAATGCTCCTTTGAAAAAAAGTCGTGCCCTTTAATTGTATATATACCAGCGACCTTTACGAGTGCCTTTTACTAATCTCGCGCATGTTTCGCCCTGAAAAGCGCCACATATGGTCCGTTAGTGTGCATATCGTCTGTTTTGAACAACTCCCATTGACAGATGGTACCAGACCCCTCCCTACTATTTGATTTTATGGAGACCAAGCTAGGGTCCGGAGAAAAACGAGTCTACATTTCAGCACGGATGTGCAGGTCCCCTTTCAATAAATAATTACACTTCCCCAATAAAACTGACCATGCAACTGCCCCTGCTAACAAAATAAAGCAAAATAGGTGTACCAAAGCCTCAAAAGAAAACCGTCACTTGCTGGGTTTATTTAAATTGTTTTGTTTTTATCGTTAGGTGTTCATGTACAGAGGTTGTGTACATGTCTGTGCACGAGTTAGATTTTTACAGCTTACCAATTGTATGGTGGGTCGAATTTCGATCCCTTGCAGTCTTGTTGTAGACCTATATATGAAAACAACAATTTAAAACACATTTACCAATGAATAGCTTTGCCAGATTAATCCTAGTCTTTTAGGCATTTACATGATGCACCGGTTGTTCTGTGGTCAGTTCTTTAGAGTTTGAAAGAATCCTTTTTTTTTAATGAAATATCGCTCAGTTGCAATGGATCCTGTTGCATCAGTCAAACAAGGAATGCAAACGTACATACTTACAAGTGCAGGTTTAAAAACACAATGGAATTTCCTTTCTCGTTGGGTGTAAATTGCAGTTTGTTTTGACTTACATCCAAAAATACACGAGGAGCTTTCTTGCATCTAGCCCCAGAAGGTTCAATGTGAGAGTCTGCCGTGTAGGAACTATATAAACATTAGCCGTATGGTGACTCGTATACTAATTAATTAGTGTTTTCTGATATAGGACGACAGAACTACAAAACCGGTGAGGCTCAGTGGTGGTGTTAGGGGAACTTCTAAGTGGTTTGTTTATAAAGTTGATTTTGAAACAACCCGTTAGGAAATGGTTCGTCCTTACGCATAAATAAAGATACATCATGATTCGTAATGCCGATTTAGCAATGTTTAATACAAATAATTAAGGCCAACATGCATTTCCCAGCTTAAACTTGAATAACCAAATAGCCATTGCGATGGGCTCCAGATTGCTCTATCAAGGCCGGAATATGTGCATAACATTGCATTTCCAACAAGGGCACGATATCGACTCGGATATAGCCGCTATGGGTGAACAGAATGCAGAGATCGCATTATCGCGTTTAGGTTCGAATAACAGAATACAGGCAGTAGTTCAATTCCCAGGAAAACCCAACCAATTCTCCGTAGTCTTTAACGATCTGCATACGCGGCACAACTTTTACAACAAAACGTATTGTCACGTATAATTGTCAGAAGGATAATTTGGAACGAATAAATGTTGTAGGTTTTCTATGGCAACAACTGGTTTCTCCCTAAAGCACTAAATCAGATCAGAATTGAGCCACAGGAGAACTGAAAGGAAAATAAGATCCCATGCCTCTGTGCACCCTTTCGTTTGAAGCAGCAATATTGCTCAAAATCTTTAAGTTGCATTTCCGAAATTCGATATTTTTTAAAAATACATTTTCTACTTGTATTTATTTTATGTTTATTTTGGACATCTTCAACTCGCTAAAAAAAATAAAAACGTTTTCGAGACTAACATCTACTTTTGCAGAAAGGCTGGTTCTCGGTCCATACGTTATTAATACTGATTGTGAGGCGGAAACTAACCTTTCCTTTGAGAATGGAAATATTGTCTGGCATGCCAATAATTCGAAATTCAAAACCTAAACATGGAGCGATTTTGTCGCATTCAAAAGTGATTAAAGTTTGCATTGCTAGCAAAAATAGCAATTTTGAAAAGGAATTAATTTTTCGGAATGAAACTCGACACCCGGGCGATTCACAATGCAGTGTGCCACCAAGAGTTTGCCACAGAGAGTTCATTTTTTCCCAGTGCATTGTGGGAGATGGTCGACAAATTTGCAGCGCGGGATATTTGAAACTGTTCGTTTTTTCCGGTCTGTAGTTTTGAAAGCGTATATGATTCGAGATAACGGAGAATCTGTTAACCATTTTCTTTTCTTTATCCGATATGGTGTTTTGGTAAGGCGGTAGAACGCCATACCCCGATCTATAGCAAATTAATCATTCAAATGGGCCATGGTTTGAAGACCATAAACTTGAAAATTGACTCTCCATTGCAAACTCTTGGTGGCGCACAACATTGTGAATCTTCTGAATGGCACAGGGTTGCAGACCAGTAAATAAACTTCCATAGACCCAAAATGTTAAATGCTCCCACTCTCAGAAATTCGAGAAAATACTCACAACTCTCCAAGGTGTTTGAGACACACATCGAATTAAAGCTTGTTTCATCATCTTTCATTTTGTTTTCACCTTTGGGGGCCAACTGATGACTTTTAGGAGAAATTTCCATCTGAAGACGATCACCCCTGAAAATAGTCCTGCACCATCGCCATTTTGAAAAACGATGCCTACACTCCATTGCAAAAAGAGCGCTCTAAGGGCCCCAATTTCATCCAAATTGAACGGAACTACAAGCTCAAGTTCATGGCCCACAGCATGCCTGCAAATACTGAAGATTTTGAGGGCATGCAAATCGTGATTTGGCCGGCGTAGGCAATTTCGACCGATTTACTGGTCTGCAACCCCAGGATCGCAACTCCGCATTACAACTAATCTTGAAGTTTTAGCTCAGTGGGTACTATACATTTAAAGAAAACAGAGAAATGTACACACAATTTCCCCATATCTGATTCCGTTGCTAACGCATGTTAAATAAAAAGGTACGCCCACTGAAACCAATTTTGAGGCCACCTTTGCTCACTCTTGGGCAGCAGTGGTCTTTTCGTGAAAACATGGTCAATTGCAATCCTGTTGAGAGTCAAATATTGCATGTTTAGGTCAAAAGTCATCCAGTGGTCCTTTCCTCGTCATTTTGTGGCAACAATTGCTCAATCCGTTCAAATTTTGTCACCATTTAAACGACATGGGACCTAACATGTGTTTTGTCCAGAAGTGCGATTTTAAGAATCGTCGTTAACATTGTCTTCATACATCACCACCCCCAAAAACCCCTCAGTTTAAAAAATTAAAAAATATTCAAAGAAATCTTTTTGAAGGTCTGTCTAATAAAGTGGATTCTGTAATTCCTATTGTTAGCCAAAGCAGGGTTGTGAATAAAGATATTGTGTACCTCAGCTGTTGAAACAGGTATTAGGCGTAACTTTATGTGTTGTTCTAAGCAGTCAGAACACAACATATAAATTTTTTTGAAGAAACTGATTTTAGGTTACTTCGTTTAAATAGTGATAGCATTTTAGCGGGAAGACCAATTGAAATAATTTTTCACTAATAAGTAAAGGTTTTCCTGGCTATTTTCCAAGATTTTTCATTCAAATTCACTAACTCTAACATTCAAGTTCGTCCGAGAAACACTTCACATGTTTTTAACAAAATCACTTTATCATTTACCATTCAATTTCAAAGTATGGTCACCCTTTTAGTCACTGAGTCGAGAATATTCGTCATTGCAGACCAAATTGTCTAAGCTGTTGCCGAATGGCAGCGTTCAGAGATCGAATTCGTTTATATAAATCAACAAAACATGTGCTCATTGTTTGAAGTTGCTTGAACTGAATTTGAAATTGCCTGACAAAAGACGAAATTAAACATTGAAGTGCACTAAATCGATGTTGATGGACGAATTGGAATTTTTGAAACAGTGAATTCGAATGATAAACGTTTTAAAATAGCCGGGAAAACATATAGTAAAATAAATGGGCTTCCACGTCATAATTAATTTTGATGCTGCATAGTTTTATTTTATGTGAAATATATGTCTTTGTTTTGCGGTCGTTTTTTTTTACTTGTTCTCACTATACACCCTGCGTACGACAACGATAAACATTCATTATTCATGTTCAGAAATCAAATGTAAAAAGTAAATATTGTACATCAGGGATAGCGAAGTAATTATTTGCCTATACTGCAGAAATTGTATATAGGCCCTGTTGGTCACTTTCTAAAACAAATGCCTCCTTCGTTTTAACTCAGTTAGCATGACTACTATCTTTTCATGAACTATTTTCTAAAGTAGCAACTTATGCAGTGGTTTACATTTCTAAATTGCATGGCAAGAACTTGAATATAATAACTTACTTTATTGCAATTTGAGTACATCTTGAATGCGGTCAAGAAACATTTGCATACATTTCTCTTATTATTAATTACAATTATTAGGACAGTCCATTTACGAATTAATTAGCTGATTTTACGAAACTGAATTTTCAGTTGCTATATATTCGGGACAGCCCTAATTAGTAATACAAACATAAATGTATATCAACAAAATCACAAAATCTTTCAAACAAAAGCTACAGCCATAAGATCAATATCTAAAATAGGAACATCATTCGTTACCGTCACCAAATTAATCTGATGAAAATATTTTAACAACAAATCCATTTCAAGAAATATTTTATTAATAAGCAACACCTATTGTTTATGCTCTTGTGTACGCCCTACAAGCTGCGATTGAAATGCTAATGTATATGCATATCATAAATTTGAGGATATCTACAAAAATCCAAGTCCATTTTTTATGCTAGTAAACTTCAAAACCAAGAGCACTGAAGTACCTAAGAATTTTGGTTGTTTTCAATGTTGAGATGCTGACTTCCAAATAAATTTAATGTGGCGTATGATGACTTTCTGGGGGAAAATAGACTTACTATTCACTTATACTTTGACTTGTGACTGGCTTACTATTGATTTGTGATTGACTTGTGATCTTAGTAATTATTGAACCATGATTTAAACTTGTAATTGACTTGTGATTTGACATCACTAAAAATCGCATTCGTAAGCGTAAGCAAATCAAAAGACTTCATGCATACGCTCTTGTTTTGAGCTCTGGCGCTAAGTAACTAAAGCTTACAACTGTGATCTTGTATGCGAAATACAGAAACTAGCTCTGGCAGTTGAGGGTGCAATCTTTGCTAAAACTTCATGCCTCTGTGTACGTCAGTGCCTTTGATGAGCCTAATAACGCTTCTTGACGCATACCTCCATTTCATCGATAGGCTGATGAGACAAGGACACCACCTTGTTGAGAATCAAGAGAGACTCGGATTCTTTCCCTGGTACCTTGTAGAAGGTGTACCTGCCAAACAGCCAAGTGAAGAGTAGGAAGATTTCCTTCTTGGCGAAGTGGTGCCCTTCGAGGCAGACGCGACGTCCGGCGCTGAAGGGAAGAAAGCCTCTGGGAGCTTTTTGAGCAGTTGACCGTTGTCGTCCAAGAAACGCTCTGTTGAAGAAAGTGGTCAGAAATGTTCAGTTACTTTTGTGCGAGTAATATTTGAAAAAGTTCTGAGAAAGGAATTGTTACTAACTGTCGAAATATCAGACAGTTGTAATTACATCTGCAGACATGTCACCAGTTTTGAATCAAATACAGTGGCGCTGCTAAGCTGAACAATAGTGTACCCCTTTTAAAAATCAAGCTCCTCCCCAAAACGGGCAGGGTTCACCTCTTAATATGATTTCCCTGCATGCCGTTATATACTTTTACCAACAAAATGCACGATTTTGTTGCCGCAATTTAATCGAATTCTCATATATACCACCTCTTTCACACATTTCGGCCACGCCCACAAGTTGTGTGGAAAATAACAAGCGTTAGAACGCTTGCATGTTTTATCTTATGCCTCAGCAGCCCAGGTTGGACGACTCTTCATTGCATCACGACTGCACTGACGTCCAGGGTATAAATTTTACCACCATAGCGAAACCCCACATTTTTTTTTCTCATATTTTTACCTGACGGAGGAAGCTGACATTTCGCTTACATATTCCTTGTGTCCAGAACTGTGCCTGTGCTGGGTTTAGAAAAGGCAAATATGCCTGCTGGCGGCGTGCTTACCGAAAATAAACCGCAAGTTCTACGCGTTCGTTGAAAACATTTTCAGTAATGAACTCCCGCGTGAAGACGTACACGCGCGTGCCGATTGCAGGCACAATTCTGACGCAAGGAATATGTGAGCGAAATTTCAGCTTCTTCCATCAGGTAAAAATATGCCAAAAATGTGCTATAATTGTTTTCGCTATGTCAGGAGAGACTATACCCTGACCCGTTGCGTGTTCACAACGGAGTCAAACCCACAAGTGTTAGAACGCTTGTATGTTTTATCTTATGCCTCAGTGAAATGAAAGTATCTTATGCCAAAATGAAAGTAAATAAGTTGTTGTCAGTATTTATTTTGTGCTCCCTTTATTTTGAAATCAAGCTCTGCCCCAATTAAACAGGACAAGATCGTAAACGGTTCCACCCATCGATCTCCATACATTGAGATCAATGTGTCCTCCTCTTATAATTAAATGGTTTTTAGCCCATTGCAGCAGGTTCGTGTATGTCGGGCTCCTTACACCAATAAAGTAGCCAAGCTGCGTGCGCGCCTTGTATTTAAGAACGAGTGCAGCATGCGCACCACTGATAACTAGCGCCCATTGATAAACGCTCGAGTTGCGTTAACTTCCAGTTCCATTCGCGTTATGCTACACCGTGTGAAGTACGCATGGTTGAAATGAGATGACGTCACCTTTAATGAACCGGATTACGGCTTCTAAAAGTCCTAAGACCTAACAGACCATTATCATGTTGCGGCCATTTGGATTTTTTCTATTCAAATCAACGTAACCAAAGGAGGTTGAAGGCAAATAGTCTGGTTCCTTTGAAAAACAAACAAACATTATCATTCAGTTCTGTTATTGGATACAGGGAACATGACTGAAATGGTGGCATCATGATAGAGGTTCATGACGTCACGTTTTGTTAACATGTGCGCTTTCCTATGAGAGCGTGTTCCACCTAGGTGGGACGCGCCTCATATGAAACGCACAAGTAAACAAAGCATGACGTCATAGCCTTTATCATTCTGCCACCATTTCGGTCATGTTCCCTGTGTCCAGTATAGCCAAGCACTGTTTTCTGCAAACATACCCGGCTTAAAAGTCTCCGGTTCGGACCACTCTTTGGGGTCGTTGTGTAGAGCCAAATGGTTAATCATCACCGTGGTGTCTTTGGGGATATCATACCCAGCTGTAGAAATACATTTAAAAAGGATAACTCAACTGACACAGAAATATCGGTCATGGTGGTGTCTCGGGGTGTTGCAAAATATGAAGTCACAGTGAAAAGTATCCAACAAAATATTGTACAATGACTCTCAAGGGCCAGTATTTTTGGTGTTTGACTTAATTTTAAAATTTGGCCGATATATTTTTTTTTCAAAGATCGTGTGTTTTTTTTGGTCAAAAATAATCCCGGCTATAACTGGCTAAAAGAAATTATTAGCTTTTTTGAGATAAGGTGGTCACAAGAGGGTGGTTCATGTTGTGTGTCTACAAAAACTATAGCGCCTCCTAGATTTGTGTGCTGGCAGTGTTTGTGACTACTGGTTCATGTGCATATGGCGCGAAGTATGCTTGTCTCAAGTTATTATGACTTGTGACTGACTCTTGAAGACTTGTGACTTACTCTTTAACGAAACTGTGATGGAATTGTGATGGGACTAAGACAACTGGACCGAACACTCACCAAGTGTGGTATCGGTCATGACCTCATGGGGAACGCCCATAGGCGCAACTGATCCGTAGCGGAAAACCTTCCAGGACGGCGGCCTCGGTGTACGGCAACGAGCCACGGTCGTCCAACGAGGGAGCGTATCGTGACCCAGGACGTCATCGATCTCCTTGGCAACCTTCTCCTGCACGTGTGGATTCTCGGCCATGAGACTGACTGCCCAGTGGAGCGTGAGAATGGTAGTCCAGTTCCAGCTGTGTTGAAACAGTAAAACCTTATACAATCATGCTTGAGCACGAAGTGTTGGCCACTTAGAAAACAAAAATTGATAATCACAAAAAAAAATGATGTGACAATGTGCAGTGCCGTGACCTAAAGGTCTTTAGTATCAACCTCTTACTTGATTCTGCAGGTTGGGAGGGGATTCAAGTTCAGCTCTATTTGGATATGTTTTTGGGCCAAAAACCCCAACAACTCTGATTTGGGCCAAAAAACCCCCAACAACTCCGATTTGGGCAAGACGCTTTGTTACCAATTGCTCTTTCCGACCCAGTAGTAAATGGGTACAGATTCGATTAGAGCTGCCTTACAATGACTGTGGAATTTCAGGCAACAAACTGCAATGGGTAGTATTTTGAAAGCATACGTATCCACCAGTATTGGTGCTACATCATTATTACTGTACTCATTGGGCCAATGAAACATTCCAAAGACAATCTCAGCTCCCTCGGGAGTATACAGCGCGATGCTGCCATTTTTTGCGCAAATCAGCTCAAATCAATCACAATAACCATCTCTGCCCTCACAGGTACCCATTTACTCCAGGCTGGTAAGAAGCAATGAATGACAAAGTGCCTTGCCCAAGGGCACACGCACCACAGCCCCGGGCTAGACTCAAACCCATAACCAACAAGATTACCAAAACGAATTCAATGCTCCAGACCAAGAGGCCATGGCACTCCACTCCATTTTTTGTCTGGGAGGGTGGGCAAATTTGAAAATTGGTTTCTAACAAACAGTAGCACAATACTTTGTTATTTATAAATATTGTTATAAAACGCTACATCCAATTGCGAAGCCGACACGCTTGCTTCGACGGTATAACACAATTTCCTTTGTCTCCCCGGACAACAGACGTTGAGCAGATCTGGCATCAAACGTCAGTTTTTGTTACCTCCAAAAATGTCAAGGACTGTCTGACAAATGTGAGTATCGGTGAGTTGATCGGCTCCCTCCTCCCCAGCTTCTATTGCCTCCTTCTGGGCCAACAGCAACGAGTCAAAGAAGTCACGCACATTTTCTGTTGAAAAAAAAGAGAAGTAATTTGAAAGTTGAACAAAGAAATTGACTGGAGCTGGGTTTGAACCTTCGATATCCAGTTTGCCATTCCACTGTTCCACCAACTGAGATATTCAGCCCTTTGTCGGCGGTCACCCATTTGTATCGCTACCTTATAACTGTGGTACATCAATTATCAGAGAAAATAAACAAGCTTAAGACCGGTTTATACTTGGCACGAAAATGCACGCTAACACAAATTTGAGACGTCAAGGCAAGCTTTCGCTTTTGCGAATTTCAAAAAGTTGAAGACATTTTATCTCTGGTGAGTTTTGTATGCAATCATATCTTCTGACGTCAAATTTGCATTACATTAGCATTTGCGCCAAGTAGGAACTGGTCTTTAATCCGGTGGGATTGGGTCTCGAACTCCCATTCTACTTCCGGTGCAGACATCTTACCACTTGACCACCGGAGATTGCCAGGATGGCTGGCTGAATTGAGTCTGATATAGCAGCGGGTACTGCACCCTCATCTATTAAGCAGGATGGAATCTTCATCGGGAGATGATAATGAAAAATTTGGTTTTGACTCACCTGGATCGAAATTCTCCTTGTGTATCTTCAACTCCGGTTGGAATATCCCAAGCATCTCTTCAAGGAGTTTCCGAATCTTCTTTTCGCTTGGTGTTGTAATGAAACTCAAGGCAGGGAAGTAGTCAGCAATCAGACCATTACCGAAGGCTTTCTGTACATCGACATTCAATGCAACCCACTTCAATAGTTCCGGCTGGTTGAACTCGTATCTGAAACAAGAACAACGTACACAAGGTCACAAGTGCCATCGAACTCTTGTTTCCTTTTCATGTGGCGTTCAACCCCCTCAACCTTTGTATTTGGACCATGCGCCATCTGCGCTGTTTTTGCACGAAATATGCTCAAAATGTAAAGATGGATGCTTAACAACTAACTCGATGAAGTTTTAGCTTTGTGAATTTTGTACAGTTCGAGAATACACAATATAGGCATGTCATATTTTGCATTTTGCCCGCATGACACAATCCCAACTTCAGCATCACGTGAAATGATTCTCATTCAGCCGATTGTAGCATGTGAATAATAGCAGCCGCGCGTGAGCGCCGTGTCAACGCTTGCACCCATTCACGGATTTGCCCAATTACAAACACAATACAAACAGAAATTTCCAAATTAATTAAGGCGTGTTGCCCGAAAGCAGACGCGACTTGACAAAACTGCACGGGATTTTGTAGTTCTAAACAACTTGAACATATTTGAAAATGTTAAAATCAACGCGTCAAGGGAAGTTCGGTGCTATCATTGTATTGAGGTTCTCCAAATTGAGCACTAAGGGCTAATTCGATTTCCAGTTGTGACATTAGACTTAGAAAGCCTACACTATCAATGTTTTGAGGTCTTTGCTGAATAAATGTGAGGTCTTTACATTCAAAACTCTTAACGTTTTATGAAATGATGGCAGCTTTTGCCTACAAATGGCCTGAATTATGATTTGAAGGCTCTATTCGCTGCAAAAAACACCAAAACCACAAGTTTAGGAAAGGCAACAATAAACAATTCCTGAGTCACATGTAAATAATAGTTCCTTTGCCACAGCTTTTTGAAGTGGTTTAAGTGAATGATCTAAACAAATAAACCCATAACACTGAGGCGATCTGTACCTATAACTTCAATGCTACTTACTGTTTACTGAAGCACAAGGTTGCTAGGATATTATATACAATCAGGCCAATGGTGTACTTTGGTGCAAACGGCTTGTCCCCAAGGTCATCCAGAACTTTGGCAATTTGCGGAGTGACGCTGAAGACGAGCTTCTGCAGTGGTTCCTTCTGCGCAAAATGCCTGCAATAAAAAATGGTATTAGATTGTGAATTTGATTGTTGAGAACTTAAATATATATTTGGTTACAGATAATATCAACTTTTGATTTATAGATGGCAATATACACTAACCTAATTGCAGTGTGGCCAAGCTTGCGCTGATACCTCCACTGCGGGCCGTAGTTCGAAAAGATTATATCTTTGTATCCTTCAGAGAAGATCTCAACTGGGTATAGGAAGGAAACAATTTTAATGTTGAATATAACAATTGCTACAACGAAGTCCGTGCATCGCTTTGTTTTTCATTTGAAGCAACAAAATTGCTCAAAATTACAAGTAGATTGCATACAGTAATATCCTGTTCAAATTTTGGCCTATGACAAAAAGGAGAAGACATACAGTACATACAAGCAACTTCTGAGGCCTCATAACTGATTACGTTGTTAACACACTTTTAAAAAAGTGTCCAGGTACACAGGTTTTTTTAAACCACCTTCAATGATTTGTGCTTTTGCCTTGAAGTTAAAATCAAATCCGTTTCTGTTTGCCTTATTTACTGAGTTGAAGACAGAACTATCCCATTTATCTAAGGTCTTGAGAAAATACTTGACAGTTACTTTCAAAACCATTTCTGGCAGAATAATTTCACAGGGTGCATGTTTGGGACCAGATGCCAAAGGTTCCAATGACAATTGTTTGGAGATTCCTAATTTATTAACTGCAGGAGATAATCACGTCTGTAGTTCTACTGTCCAATCAAACCTGAGGTTCCTCGTACACGTACCTGAGTATGACTGTGGTCGACCCGCAACCTCCACGGCCTTCTTCACCAATGCTTCTCGGACGATCTGAATGCTGTTCAGTACAATCACGTTCCCATTACCAAATCTTAGTGAGAAGACATCTCCGTATTTCTTATGCAAATCGCCCATGACCGCCATCGCAGTTTTGGACATAAATGCTGGTCCGAAAAGAAAAAAAAAAGGCGCACGAAGTTATATAATAGCACAATTCATGCAGTATTCTGAAGGCGATTGTGTAGTTACGGTCCCTGTTTCTGTTGGAGAAGGAAAACCCTATTTAGTTTTACGTTTTGACTCTCCTGACCATAAACTGTGTAGGTAGTGACCTTCTTAGAGCGCATGTTTTGTTATTTTAATTCAGTAACTACAGTCGAGTCTCATTATATCAAACTCGTTCAGACCTAGCCTAATTGTTTGTTATATCAGAATTTTGTATTAAGAGGAACATCAGTCACATTCATATTGAGCATATAAATGCACGGTCGGGACCAAGGCTTTATGCTTGTTATAACCAGAATGTTGTATTAACAGAGTTTGTACTAACGAGAGTCAACTGTATATATAAATGCAACAAAAGGTCCACTCCTGCATATCCTAGCAAAACTGAAAAGGGCATTGCCCTATGATGGCTGTTCCGCAGGTATTTAAAGGAGCACTAGGTCCTGAAATCCCCGAAAATGTCTTGTTTTGGATTGTTTACGTATTCTATTTCAAACATCTGGTTGAAAGGAAAACCAACCTAATGCATGTCTTACCGTTTCCGAGACGAAACAAAAACCCCGGTTGTTTACATCGGACACGACGGAGTACAAATACGTTATTCCTGTCGTATTATTTCAATGTACGATATACACGTTGTGTGTGTCTATTATAACGTACGTATACAGCACCGTGGTTTCTTACAAGTCCGCAAGAGGCGAACACTTTACGGATGAAATGATTGAAATCACAACTAGCACTCCAAACAGCTCGACTTTGGGGTCGCAAAAGTGGACCCCGAAAGTCGTTCTCGCACGCATAATATAGGAATAACACAAAAAGCCCAGTTTTGAAAGGATAGTTGGGTGGATCATGGAGGAATGTTTATATTCTTCTTTAAATGTTCTTTCCGATTAACATCATTTCGTTCAAAGGTTGTTTTGAAACCCAATTGGGCTGTTACAGGACACAGTATCCCTTTAAAACCCCGTGCGCTCGGGAAGAGGTCATGGCTGCGGCCGCTAATCCTCATTGGAACGCAGTTGCCAGCTGTGGTATGCCGCGGCACTCGGCTAGTGGGTGGTTCCACAGCTGCTGCTTTTGTGCAGTCCCGCTACCACACAAAAGCTGTGCAGTCATGTGGGCCACTTGTTCTATGTGTGGAGGAATTACAACCTGTCTCTTATAGTTGAACCATAGAGCAAAGAAGCTCTATGTTTAAACCAACACCAAATGCGAGTGCACAAAAAGCTCTAGCAGTGTAGCAAGAGGTCATGCATGACAATTCAGTTCAGTTCACATTTATTTCCATTCTGCACATGACAATTGAACAAGAAGTGGAATAATAATATAATACAATTGCCGGCACATACATGGATGCATATTCTGGAATCCGAAGCTTATATAAAGTGCCTTAAAATAGTAACTAATTAAAGAAATACTGAGGAAATGATGAGACATACAAATCGAAGGAACACAACATGAACATACAAACAAATACACAGAATACAATTTGATCATTTTGAACACGTTCGTTGTGCCGTATTTTTCATCAAATTTCTTGGCAATGACAGATTAACACTCGCGTCAATTCACAGGAAGCCTAACAAGTAAATGATTAACCTATAGGGCAACATTATACATGGTTAATAAGCCTCTACTAATGACGTCACACTTTGTTTACGTGTGCTTTTTCTAGATCCTATGGTGCTCAGTGGGCCGTGGGCCCCACTGGCTCCATAGGAAAGTGCACATGTAAACAAAGTGTGATGTCGTTAGTACAGAGGCTTATTATACTTATGTGAACGGACGTGTCGCGTGACAATGAATCTCGAGTGTATTTACGCGAGGACGGAGCGTGATGGCGGTGTTTACAACGCCACGTTCACGGGGCTACCCGGACAGGTGCCATGGTATAGAGCCCTGGCGACTATTGATAGGAGATACAAACATTGCCAGTCACAGCACAACAGGGAAAGCAGTGTTATCAGAACGCACGAATAAAGCTTGACAAATGTTTCCATCTGTCTCTCTCAGTCAATGCAATCCCGCCCCCACCTGTGCTGTAGCTTCCACGGTGCATGTCCAACAAGTGCCGACTCACCTGTAACGTTCCCCACAATAGGTAGAGCAAACGGCCCTGGTGGAAAGTTAGGGGGTCGCTTTGAGCTCTTGTACAAAGCATACAGCCCTAGGATTGCCAAAGCAACCAACACTGTGGTCACATTCTGATACCAATCACCACTCAAAACAGCCATTTTATTTGGTGCCTGATGCTGTACGTCTGGCTGACAAAAGCTCGCTGACGATGAACTCAGACAGACAGGGTACGTGGTACATTTACAGAATGAGGGCCCACTGGATAATATCCGCGACTTCTGATCTTTGAACTCCGGGTCAAAGTTTATGCAATAGGGGAATCCCACTACGACGAGTTTAGAATCGATCTGCGCACTTCCACGTTTGAAAACGAGGCTGGCTAAGTCAGCAAGGTGCAGTGCACTAATTCAAGTAAGAATTTTTGCGCGAGCTCATTAGCATAAAAAGTACCCCCGCGACTTCTTTTCAAAACTGAAACTGTTTGGCTTTAAAATCGGTGGAATTAAGTAAATATAGCCAAAGATCAACTTCCTGGTTTTTGGGCTTCCATCTGAGGGCAGGCTTGATAAAGTTACGGTTGAAAAATGGGTCCTATTTGCCTGAGACAGTGGAAGGATGCCACTTGTATTAGCATGTACAGGGCATAGCCTCATCCAAAGTGTATGTGGTAATTGATGCATGATATTCAGACAATGAAACTGGCTCAGGCCAACCTTAACCCCTCACGGGGGTATATTAACCTAATGGAGGGTAACCTGAACGGATCGCAACCCTGGCGAAGGCGGTAACCCATAATGAAACGTAAACTGTAACTTGAATGGTGTGTGTGGTATCCATTGAAGACGCGAGCCTGCTAAGTAAAACCATCAAAACATTTCCCACCCTTTAGAGATGCTTGATTTACAAGATAACCACGCACCCCCCACCCAAAAAGGAAGTAAATACTCAAATAATACACACAAAAAAGATAGTAAACAAAATAAAAATGCCTCATGCGCTCACCAAACAACTCCATGGGCTTTATATTGAAATGAAAGTTAGGTAAAATCTTAATGTTTTGTACTTGCGAAGAGAAATGAAAGCAACTTAATTTATAATAAATTCCAGTGTGCTTCAATGCATAATCTAAAATTTCCAATTAATCATTCTCTAATGGTTAAAGCCATTTAACAAAAACAGACAGTAAGATGAGGCTGCATTTTGCCTGCATAAATAGTCTGGCTCCATCCCATTCAACAGTTAACAATTAGTAAGATACATTTAGGAACTCGACAAAATGGCCAACTCGTGAATAAGGACAAAAATGGCCAACTCTGCGTAAATAACACCCACACGTTCACCCACGAACATTTGGCACAAATAGAACCTTCATGGTTACCTCGCGTTTCTTATTCATTTTAGGTCAGTTATCATCACGCAAAAACCCCCAAACAAAACGCAGAAGATCGTTCGTCCTTGCACAACGCCTAGATGGGCTTTAAATCCAAATACAGATGGACATTGCCCCTGGCAGAAATGTAGCAAGTGCAAGTTTCAATTTCAATTAACAAGGAACTGAAGAGTTATCAGGACTTAAAACAAAAGCACTCGAGTGACAAGGAAAAGGTGTTGGTGTTTGGAAACTTCGGACATTTTCGGAAACGGGAGGAATCCTGTCTGGTTTCGTTAATTGCGGCGACATGGCCTTATATTGGTCAGAATAGGCCTGGGAATTGAGTGTGCGTTCCGTTAACCAAATAATCTGCAATAATGTGATGCGATAAATGCATGCACCTGTTGTTTATGCAATGTTATGCACATATTCCGGCCTAGAAAGAGCATTACCTTCGATTACCATAATGCAATGCAAATTCGGCACTGATCTTGCATGCAATATTGTCATGAATTTATTGATGAGCAAACGTAAGAAACAACTATTTCGGTCGTGTGGTAATAAAGCAAACCAAGAATTATTTAGAAATTCACCCTCACGTCAACACAGAGACTCACGGCTTTGCTTTGTAATCCTGCAGTCTTGTTTCGACAACACTTAATTTCGTACAATATGAAGCAACTGATTGAATGAGCTTCGGCAACTTTTCTGATACTGAACTCAATATTGAACCTGCCCTAACCTGTTGGCCTATAACGCCAAAAGTCTTGCATCCAATGGCGTCTGACCAACCCTACTCGCCATTATAGAGCGTGTAAGTTGACCCGAGAATGTACGAGATTTTACGAGAAACCTATCTTCCAGGCACTTCGAATAGGAGCCTCAACGTGTAAAGCGAGTATAGTTTCTAGAAATAGTTTGTATTGACCAGGTTCTTTTTACTGAACGTTACATACAAACTTTTAAACAGTAATTTTTTATTTCAATTTACAAAATGCAAACTATACTTGAAATTATAAGATGGAATTTTCGCGTCGGGTGATATCAAGAAATTAGGTTTTTGGCCCTTCACTTTCACTCGAGGTAACACACTGCGTATACAGTGTTCAAACGTCGTTGAAGGGCAAAACCTAATTTGATTGATAAATATTTGATTGATGTTTCAAATAAGGGAAAAGTAGAGCGAAAAGCCGAGATACGTCATACGTACGTCATTCGTCATTGTGGGCATGTGTGGTCTCTGAAGGGCACATGATTCATGAGTCGAGATTGTGGGTTCGAGCCCCGCCGTGGCCATGCGTGTTTTGCCCTTGAGTAAGGCGCTTTACCTCAATTACTCCTCTCAACCCAGTTGTTAAATGGGTACCGGCATTATTCATTGCTGGTTTGGCGATACCCCCCAGCAGCATTTCATGGACCATACCCCAAAGCAGCATTTCATTGACTCGAGTCTGGCCCACCGCTTCGAAAGAGAGATGGGCACTCCGTTCCAGTGAACAAAGGCTCGTCTCCCCCCGCCATTGTTCTCGTTCACGCCAGTCTTTCTAAAGCGTAGACCATACAGTATAAGGCGGTCGTCGCATATTAACATATACGAACGTACGCTCACGTCCGCACACGTACGTCGGCGCCAAAGGATGCAATGCAGGGATTTGGGGGTCCGGGAATTCTCTTCTCGACAGTCAGCCAATCACGTTGCAACCTCACGCTCAGGCCAAACATTTTGTCCCTACTTTTCTTCAATAATTTAGACAGTCATGCATGTCTTTATATATGTTACAGTTAATTTTGAATTTATCATCAATATTAATGGCCTTTCACGGTTCAGATCTTCGTGAAAACAAAGTATTATAGTAAAAAGTAAAATGTACTAACATCTGAAAGTATTTACTTTTTGCTGTTAGCTTTTGCTAGACTATACGTTTTACGTCGTTTTGTGTGAATAAAAAGGAGTCAATGCCCTAGTTTTCAAGTATTTACACTCGTCACATTTTAAAGCTAAGTTGGGGCCTTGAAAATATAAAGCTAATATTTCTGCGCAAAAATGCCTTCATCCATTTATGTTCATCGCGTAAAAGTAATACAAAACCTTCATAAACTATTATAATACCCATATACTTTATTTCCAATTACATTTATGCGACATTTAAATACTTGTTTTATTGTATATATCATTACTGGACCAAAACCCAATAATTTCGATAGGCGAAGCGTTGCCATGTTAATTTTGTGCACTTTGTTAACTGAACTACTTGAAGTAAACTGTTAGTGAACTGAGAAAACTGGAAGTTGAACGACTTTCGACTGTGAACTATAGAACGAATAATTATGAAGTGGAACTGCGGAACTGCCTGTGGAGCAGTGTTTATATACTGTGGAAACAGGGTGCAGTTGGATAAGAGATACTTAAGAAAGGATAAAAAAGTCATGCATCTTGATTTCGTTGATTCTCAGAAATAGCAACATGGCTATGAATGACAAAATAACATCTTAGAGCAACGAACCATTAAGTTCTGGGTGCACTTAGAAATGTTCAATGTGAAATGACCAATACACACTGTGCAGGTGGGAGAGTGTAAGTGTTTGTATGAGGACAGGTATAAGTAATGCGTTCAGGATATTTGGATCGTGTCACAGGTCACAGGTCACAGGTCGGGATTCTATCCAAATCCATGATAGATTTGACCTGAAACTTTCTGGCTAAAATTAACTCTTCCCGAAACTCGTTCTTGACCAGAAAACGTTTTCGTGATCCATTTTTCGCGGAAGTAAAATGCTACTTTGACCCAAAGAGTATCGGGCCAATCACCCAGATTTTGTGTCGAGTTTGTTCTAGCCATTAAAAAAAAAGATATTATGTTACTATGATGTCAATACAGTATGTTCACCACGATTAGTAAGCATTGTATTATACTCGCTTTGTAATACTAAACAATTTGTTATTACGAATTTCTGACGGAAAATTCTCGTTACTACTGTTTTGTCCTAGTTTTGTTTCTTCCAAAATTTAGCGTAAAGCAACTTTTAGGTTAACGGATGGAAAGCTTTGAAGAGAAAATAGGTTGCTTCTGTGCTGTAACTGAAAGATGTCTCAAAGTTGCACTTGCACTGAAATTCTGAAAGTTCTTCCATGATAATGTTCGAACTCTCTCTTTACAAACCAGTCTCAGCAAGGGTATTCTCATTAGTAGTCAGATCAGCTTCAATTTGGTTAGGTTCTGCCTTAATGACACAACGACAGAACATGGCATACAAACCCTCTCTGAAACCATCCAATCGCCACCAGTATATCAACGGATTAATCAAGGTAGAGAGAGTGTACAGCAAGTAAGTCCCCAAACCCAAGCCACGAAGACTCCATCCTGCATGGAGAGATGGATTAAAAATACATACATCCTCAGCGAAAGCAGGAGCCCAAGAAACAAATGACACCACCAGAATGAGAACAAACATGACCACAAACGACGAGTCTGCTGGACTCGGGTATGATCTCGCTCCTCGTGGGCACTGATGCCTCCCGCGGATGCAAGAGGTGGAGTGTAATGTTTGATCTTACGGAAAGCCAAGTAATAAACAAGAGCGGTGATAGCCCACACGATGCACCCTGCCAATGAGCCTCCAAATTTGTGTACCCCATACAAAACCCATCTTGGGACAGCGTTATAAATCACCAAGCCATACACGAGACTTGAACACCACAAAATGATACAAACCCCAATCAAGCGATACATATCACCAGTGAATCGTAGCGAGCCGGTGGCATGAGGGACAGGGCCAGATAACGATTAATAGCAACGGCCAGAATAGCAAAATGGAGACTATGTAAGCTCCGGTGACAAGGCCGTTGAAAACGTCTTTTGTCGGCTGCCAAGGATATGATATGGCCAAGACGGAGAAGATCAAGTCGGCCAGCGCCAGGTTGAACACGAAGGCGTAGTACTTGATGCGGAGCTTTTTGGTCCCAGCAAACACTGCAATCGCAAGGAGATTTTCGAGCATAGCCAGTGAACAGACGCCACTTATACAATACTGCAGCACGTCGATCATCGTACGGGGATTTACGGCCATTTTTCAGATACTCTACACTCTGAAATAGAGGATAACAGAATACGAACTAAGTTTTGTTGTCACTTCGATTATTGTTTGTTTTTCTTCTAAAAATAATCCGAAAGTAAGTAGACCTTCATCAGTTAACCGCCACTTGATATAAAGTTCCTTTTATTTTCAAACATGTAGGCATAAGCCTATACTCAGTTGCTGGGCATCTGTCTGTACAAAGTTAGGTATTACATCTCACCTGGTACATAAATGAGTGGCGGAATTCCAGATGCTTTGCGATCTTTGTAGAAGGCCTGTAGGTAAACAACAAATTGAAACAAATCGACCAATTAATAACTTCATTGTGAAACAGATCCACTTCATGTTCTTTGTAACTAACATATTAAGCGTTGCATAAAGTTTGTTGGTACATCGGTTATAGTTCCATTAAGTTTCAAGCATTGAAAAGCACACGGCTACGACACAATACATTGCCAACACAAAAAAATGCAAAACTACCGTATAATCACCTGCAATTGCCAGCTTGTTTGCCGTTCGCTTCAAGTTGAACTGAACACCACGAAGTTTCCTGTCTCGTTGTCAATTGCCAAATTGTTTTTACTTAATTTTAAAAGGAAAACCATAGCAGCTTTCTTGCCTCTAACGCCAGAACGTTCAATCTGAGAGCTGGCCTTTTGGTGTAGGAATTTATTTTAAACGGTAGCCGTATGGCAACCTGTTTACTATTGAATACCATCACGAAGCTGATGTTGTCGATGCAGGATGATAACATTGCAAGGTGAGACTCAAAGGGTCGTGAGGGGAATTTCTGAATAACTCTTGTTTGCTTTATTACGACACCACCTGTGAGCAAATGGTTTTTCCTTCCTCTGCCCATTAATAAAATCTTGCAAAAATGTGCACTGTTCAATATTGATGCCACATGCATGTCCATGCTAAATTGTGAATTAACACACGGCCGTAACGATGGGTACCAGATGGCCCTTAAGGCCGGAACTTATCCCAAGGCCTATTTTGACGAAACTGGGTCGGCTGGGCACCAATATCACCATGGGCGTTGAGGGGGCACCTGCCCCCCCGCCCCAAGCAAAAAAAAAAGAAAAGGAAGAAAAGAAAAAAGAGAGAAAAAGAGGCGCGAAGTCATAGTGGTGTAAATTTAATGGTGGGAAGGGGGGGAATGTCCCTACCCCCCTCTAAAACTTATAAATCGAGAATGTGTTGAGAAATATAGGCATTTTTTTGGCAAAAATATGTTTTGCCCCCCTCTAGAAAAAAAATCCTGGCGACGCCCATGAATATCACGTGACTAATCTGAACAAGATTCCTCCCGGTTCTTTATTTTACGCCGCCATTTGGATATGTTAGCGACTGGTTCAGGTGTTTTCTGGTGAAAAAAAATTGTTGTATTTAAGCCAACGAAAGGCCTGCACTCTTTTTAATTCCCTGAACATTTTCAGCCTGCATTTGTTTCTAGGCGTACTGCCAATCGCTATTTGGATTTGAAGCCCATTTTGGCGTTGGGCCCGTGTATGTACATAGTTTGGGTGAGGGCAGAGATTTGCTACGTCACGTTATATTTAAAATTATTTTAAAAATTATCTTTTGCCTATTTACGACACATCCCGCGAAGAAATGAATTGTCTTTACTTTGCTTATTAATAACATCATAACAATTTTGCACGCGTGATGTCGAATTCGGTAATTAAGGCCAAATGCACATTTCTGTAACTTAAAACTCGGAATTAATGAACAGTCGATAGGATCAAATCTAGATTTTTTTCGAGGCCGGAACATGTGCATCGATTACGTAACATAGCAACAAGTTCATGCAGCCTTTATTGCATTACATTCTTAGCTCCGCCAGGAGGCTTGCATGTTGGGGTGTTTGGGTGCTTGTTTGTTTATTTGTTGGCTTGCTTGCTTGCTTGTTATGTTTTTGTTTTTAGCATGTTAGGGATGCATGTACTCATTTTTACTGTTTTTATTATTTACAATAATATTTCAACTTGTTTTTCGTTTGTATTTGCATGTAGGACTTATTTTGTGATTTTTTTCTGAAATTAAACTTCTTATTCTGCACTTTTGTCTATCGTCGTTTTCATATACACATTTATATTGTTTATGTTAAACCCGTTCATGTCTTTTTTATTTAATGATTATAATTTAACGGTTATAGTTTTATATGATCTTATTTTCTATCTGTTTTGATAATTTTATACACTTTTAATCCTTTAAATTGTTAGTTTTGTTTTTATTAATTTTTAGTTAAGTATGCTCAGGGCCCTGTATTATGGAAGTAAAAAAATGTGTGCTTGGCCGGTTTTAAACACTATGTTTGAGACCGGTTTGGAGTATGGATGATGATTTTTATCAACTATTCCGAACGTGATTTTTACTCCTTGACAAAATTACGAAATGTACAGGTGGACATAATATGTATTGCACATTATGCATGTAGTGAAGTTATTTATAAAGTGGGTGTATTTTTTCTATTCTGAAAATATCGCTGGTTCATGAATTGCCCTAGGGCAAGTTTGAAAGCATTTTCGTTTACTCATAGTTCAACTCTCTTTATCCGATATAGCCCAGGCCTGGAATAGCTGAACTACTAGAGCTTTTGACAACCCGGAGAGCTGAGTTCTCGCGCTAGTTCTGATCTCTACGCTATATGTACATAGCAGCCGACATCTGTCAAGTTGCAGTGACCACTAAATTGCAGAGTGTATTAAGTGAATATTAAGCTTTAGACAACAATTTATAGGAAGGAGAAGCTTATTAAATGTATTGTCTTAGCAGAGCACGATTAATTTACATTAACTTTCGAGGTGCTTACTTTCGTTGGTGGTTGTGTTTATTACGTGAATAAATGTGTGCTTGGCCGGTTTTAAACACTATGTTTAAAACGGGTGATCACATATTCGTGAAAAATTATCCCCGTATAAATTATTTGTGGTTGATCGTTCACCACCCGTTCACTGTTATAAATCGTTCGAGTTTGCTGTCTATCTTTGTTTTATTTTTCCGGAAAATCACGGCGACTTTTGTTCAAAACTGTTCACATCAGAAAATCGAACTGATATGAGAGGTGAACGTCGCGATGACGTCCGATGCATCAAATTACAAGCGAGTTAGTTTTAATAAACTAGTTTCAATTCATTGGATAACTTATGAACACAACTTAAAATCATGTTTGATGAAAATACATTTGAAGATGAAAATTTGTGAGCAGATTTCAGAAAGTAAAATCGCTTGACCTTTCCTTTGGAGTGTACCGAAAGCACAAAACTAGGTGAATCCAAATACAGACATATTCCTCACCAAAGAATACTAAGCTCTTCGACCAGGGACAAGGGATAAGAATGAAACTTGGTATGAACATGAACCCTTATCCGAAGGTGTTACATTTTATGTCATTTTTGGTGATGGTAATCAAGCAAGCGAATTTCAAGCAATTTAAGGTAATAACATGAACAAAATTACATTGAACTTTAACTTTTTCACTGAATGGAGTTACCGTGATCCTTTGTGGCATGGTAGATACTATTGATGCCGGACATAAAGCTGCTGACCTGTACTTCCTGTCTTACCGGAAGTGCAATGAGAAATTAATATAACTTGAATGCCGAAGCATTTTGCTATAGTCATACGAATTATGATAATATTTATTGGGGGAGACGAACACAAACATGGCATTAACACGTCCTAAATTAAAAGGGCGCCCTCTATGTTATTTGTTAACATAAAGATTCTTAGAACAACCATCCTTCGCTCGTACCCCACCTTGCAAACAGGACGCTGATACTCTGATGAGCTTCAGCAGAATCTTGTGAAGGAAGTGGCCTAAGATGACCATGTATAAAGCGATCTGGCTGCAGCTGTCCAAGACCGCGGTTAGACAATGTGCTTAAATGCTATGTAAAAAGATCAGAAATAAATAAATAAATAAATAAAAAGACTATTCCAGTACCTAATCGGCATGTACACAAGATTTTTGAACATGCAAAATGATCCAGCTTCAGGGTGAGAGCGCAGGCAATGGGATCGGAGCGTACTGCTCGACATCGTGGCGACGAGGTTGCTCCGCTTGTTGGTTTTACTTGTGACCATTCCTGGTACGCTATCAATTCTATTACGAAGGTCCCTTTCAAATAGATCATCTACCACCGGCCAGTTGCTTTGTATAATAGCGTGCACAATGGTTTCTCCATTGAAGGGGGCCTTGTGAATGTACAGCGATCACTGCCCAGATTCCGTTTATACTACCGGACTTCAATGTGAAACATGTGGCATGATTCAGGTGAAAAAGGACAAATTCTAAGACCTTAATGGAGAGTAAATACTATTCCAATATCGATCTCGTCTAATAAAGGCTGCTCCATGCTTCAATCGTTCATGCCATGAGTGCGAAGCGAATAATATAACGTCACGAAACGTTCGCAGCAAAATTCGCCGGAGTTGAAATGTAGCCTTAAGTTTTGCGAATTCGCACTAATACTCCGCACGTAATATTACAAATTCGCGTTCGTTTTTGCTTTTGTACTGATCATGATAAACCAGCCTTTAAACACAAGCTTTTCATGGTGATACGTTTTTACCAGGAAGAATCCAAGACTGAAGCTCAACATGGCGGTCACCAGCTCCATCCAAGCGAATGCACACGCCAATAGATCAGTACCAAGCAGCTCCCTGGTGTACAGATCGTTCAGTGCGACGAGTACTCCACACCCGGCAAAATAGACAAATGCATCGATCATCATGAGCCAGTAGTAGTTCACCCAAGGAGTTATCAGTAGAGACGAAGAGCACAATGTGATCATCAGCATCATCGCCGGTCGCAGCTTCACCAAACCCCGGTCTACGACAGGACCAAACACGGCCTTGAAAACGATAATGGGTAAGGTTTGGGCTCTCTATGAAAATCTTGTTTTCAAGATGTACTTTTTTCAAACTTGTTTGGGCACTTTCGATCGAGTTGAATCTTACTCTGAGTAACTTCGTGTTGTGCTTACAATGTACTTCTTTTCTTCGCCGGAGTCACGAACTTTTAATAGGATTTTAAACCCCGTGTAACCCATTTAGTTCCAACCGACACCTATATCAGACGTTTCAACTTCAGCTATATTCGCTTTTAAAATGTCCTCTCTGATATTGAAAGAGGGAAACTTTGCAAACAACCTGACTAGATGGCCATTTGGGTTTTTTTTTTTAACTGTGGAGCAGAACTGAAAGTTATTAAGAAATTACCCCCGAGATAAAAGTTCACAAAACTATTCTGCTCTAGGCTTAAATATACCGATCGAGCTAATAAATAACCTTTGAAAGCATAAAACCTGTACATTTTAATTGACTAAATTGTAATGAAGAGGTTTTGGCATCCTGATAAGAAATATTGACAAAACGCTGGAATATATCAAGAAAGGAGTACCATAGCCTGCACTCATTGCGTGCGAAATGTTTCTGGCTATGTCAATAGAGGGCGCTGTTTTTCTTATGTTTCTTATTGGAACAAATTAGTTCGGCAACAGTGCTCTATAAATTTATTGGTCATGCGTTTTTTTTCCTGCCTTAAGCCCGTTCATACTTCATGCAAATGCGAATGCGAAGCCAATTTGACGTCATGAAACATTTGCTGCGAAATTCGCCAGAGTTGAAATGTGTTCAACTTTTGCAGTGCAAATACTTGCCATGACGTCACAGATTCGCGTTCGCTTTCGCTTTCACATGAAGTATGAACCGGGCTTAACAAGGCTAATATCATTAAGCAGTAAATTATGAGCGTAAACAAGGCCCGTAAATATTCTTCTCAGTGCTGTGCATCGTTGGTATGTGCACAATCTGTTGGTTGTACATGGACATCCAACAGCCGCTGGGTCAGTAGTACGTACGTTCTGCGTACACAGTCCATTTCCGACTCGACGGCTGTTGCATGTCCAAATCACTGCATATGTGACGTCACTTATCTGCTCTTGGTATCCAGGTCCACCGCCAGGTAAACCATAAGACTATCCAATTGGAATTCCAAGGTGTACCCTTTCCAAAAATACCCACTAAACACTTGGTCATTTCCAAAAAAAATAAATGACCCTGGCTCTGGACTTCAGTGTTCGTGGGACGGTGTTCCGCGCCGGTCCGCGCAAGAACAATAAAAAAATACTGCGTCAAGAACTGATGACCGCCCGAACTCGGACGGCCATTGCGTGAGAAAAGGTTTCTGACTATGTCAATAGAGGGCGTTGTTTCTTTCTTTTTTTTCATGTAGAATTGTCGGCGTTTTTATCCCAATTTTTTTCTTTTTCAAACAAGTTGTGGATCAGGGAACTAGGTTTTATCGATAGGACACACCATAATGTACATGTCTGTAAAGTTTTATAAAATTCGGCGAACCAGACTCGCGTGGCTAGCGAAAAAGGCCTCTTCCCACGAACTAACAGCTTCATAGTATGATCTAATGACGTTACAATTTGTTAAAGTCGACTCTGATTGGCTGGCGCAAGGGGCCGCATAAAATTTGCATTGCCTACATAATTATATCTGACGTTGGTTACGGAGATGTCTCCCTGTTGTGCACATGGTACTCAGCACTGTTTCGCTGGATGATTTGTTTTCCGAAAATATTTTCTTTCTGTTTTGAAGATCAGAGTGATTTGCATTCTGATTCATAAAGTCTATAGTTTCACTCTGAGCATATACAATTATATAAATTTCCATTTGTTTTTAATTTCAAAGGCAGAAACAGTACAATGGTACGCCGGGTAGCACGATGTAAATTTGCCGATTGAGGAGGACAGAGTTTCTTATCTAACAGGATGAAAACATTGTGATTTAATGACAAATCGTCTGAATCATCATTCCTACTAAATTCGTCTGCACGTAATTCTGATCGTGAGGAGCCATTCGGGTTCGATTATGACGTTATGTTGTGGACAAGTGATCGATGCTCAAATTATGCAACTCTGGGTTAGTGCTTCCCACCGAAATAATACGGCAAGCACTTTGACTCTCAGCGAACCATTTCAGTTTTTGTCCAGATAATTTCTGGCCTATGGAGCGCAAACGTACAACACGGCTTTGAGTTCTCGGAGTGTAGAACTCTCTTTTCTTTACTTTCTGGCCATAAACCTGTGCATGTTGAATCGGTGAAATGTACTACAAAACCGCCATAACCAGACTCGCTAGCGTCTGAGTACACTGCAGAAGTTGCGCGAAAGAACGGCTTTATAGGCTGACCATTAATGTCAACTAGATTGTTTGTGCCAGAAATCCAACTCTAAAACGTAACCAGGAGAAAGCAAATTTTATGTGACCACTTTCGCGTGATTCGATAGCTCTGGTGCAAAATTCTTGTGAATAGTCTGGCGATCGATCTAGAGCGGGGAGGCAGATACGATAAACATGCGATTCGTGCGTGCAATTCAATGCGTAACGGGAACTAGACTGAAACTTCTGTCTAACCATTCACGAATGGCCTTCCGAGCTTTCGATAATTTGTTTTGTCTGGAAGTCTTAATTCGGTATCGATAAATTAACGTTAGCAACGGCGAGACGTAAACGGTTTGTATCGCGTGTCAGAATGCGGGACGACGTACGGACACAAGAAAATGTATACAGTCGAACCCTGATAAGAAGAGCACTGTTAATACAATAAGGTCCCGCTTATAACAAGCACAATTTGAGGTCCCAAGTCTTTGTTTTCTTTTGTTTTCCAATACTGTTAATATTAAGCGTACCTGTTATAACAAGGTCATTCGTTAAGTCCCAAGGACCTTGATATAAAGGTGTTCGATTAATGCGGCAGGTGGATTGCTGCATGTCCGGCGCGGGTTGTAGCGTGTGAGCCGCACGGACGGTATGGTACTGATATCAAGTTCTGCTGTGGACAATGCTATACTCTCTGACGTGGCTATCTTTCCCATATTTAGCTTCAGGCAAGTTTGTTTGGTCATTTAAATGGTGAATGGTTGACCTCCTGACAATTCCTCTGGACTTTGTGTGAAGTATGAATGGATAACAGCAGTCTGCACTCTGGGATATTCATTATACAGTTAAGGCACAATCCACAGACACTGTCGACCTTGGCACCCAATTAGGCCGAACAAAAAAATGGTGTGTTTACGGTAACCCGACCGACCTGGAATTTTTTCGGCCAAATTGCTGACCTCAAACTTTTATTGCCATTTTGAAGGTTGATAATTGACAAATTTCTAACATTTCAAGTACTTTTAATTATTTGCCACTTGAACAAAAACACCTTTCCACACTTGAATCTGACCATGATTTGACACAAACATTCCTGTGTTAAACGTGCGAAAATCGCGACGATCTCAAAACTTGAACTCTCAAACTACGAAGTACGATTATTTTTGCACAAACGCATCGGGGTACGCCTGGCTGGCCGACGGACGGCATGGTTCTCCCCACATACAAACGTGCGTACTACGTATCTGCCCGATACGCTGGAATTGCGGCCGGCCCGATACGCCGACAAAAAAATGCCGATCACATTTTTTAGCCCCTGATACGCACAATATAATTATCATACACGTCATTAAAATGCACAATTTGATCGTTACATACGCCATTATTTCAAAATCTTGACCAAAATCCTGTTTTTCCGATGCATGTGTGATCAAAATGCACACATCGACCATCAGCAGCTCCCAGCTAACATACAGCATGGTGCACTGGTTCCCTTCGCCAGCTCGGAATCAATGCTATGATGAAGGACCGGAACCAGTGACTCTCTCCGGTCCATACTTCGTATCATACAGCATGATGATGTAGTGGGCCGAAGTTGGATCGTAAAAAAATATTACCAAACAAACATCGCTGGAGAAAGAGAATTTCTGCGAATTAATTCACAGAACGTGATCTTTACTTTCTGTGTATGTGTTTTCCATTAAAATGACGACGTTTCAAAGCTTCGAACTTGCGGCAGAAACATCGTAGCGTGTTTTTCCTGCAGTAGTGCAAGATTTTCGCCGTAGTGCAAGATTTTCGCCGGAGCACGGCGCGATGTTCGGCCAGCCAGGCGGAATGTTGGTGGTGCCAGCGGCCGTGATGTATGTTAAGTATAAAGTGGAATCACCGACCTCAAATATATATTTTTAATTAGGTGAGGCAAGTTTTAATCACTTCTGATAGCCAGTCTTGATAATTTTCGTGGCGCAAATGAAAATAATCCAGGCACAAAATAAACATGATTCTCTGATTATGATTCCATTGACATGATTTGCATGATTAGTACAAAGAATTGATGCTCCATTAATCAGCACCCCAAAACATTATAAAGGAAATAATTTTTTCGACCTACTGGACGCTATTTCTTTGAAAGACATGTAATTCGGAAGCTAAAGTTGTTTTTTTCTCCACCTTTAATTTCTTAATTTGAAACTGTTCTGTAATGTAAATGTAATGCATACTTTTCTCTAGTTAGGAAGCAATGAAACACAGGTTGTGAGATGTTAATTTTTTTAAGTTAACAATTGATTGATTTTTTTCTTTAATTACAAAAAATATTAATAACTCTACAAGATCTCCTCTGAATTTTAAGGACAAATCTTAAGATAAAGACCCCCAGATTTGCTCTAAAATGCACCAGAGAGCTTCTAAAGTTCAAAACATTTCAAGTTGTTGAATCACAGCAAATCTTCCCCTTACATGTTTTGAAAAATCCTGGGGAGAACCCTGGCCGACGAAACAAATTAATTTGGATTGAAATGTATTCGATTGAATATGTTCAATGCTTGAATAGTGGTTTTATACAATTTTTTATGAAAGAACACGCATGGGCATGCAGAACTGAAATGAAAAAAAAAAAAATTACAAAATAAAAATTATTTCCCTCACCTACCTACCTGGATTTTTTTTCTAGGCCACTATCGTAAACACACCATTTATTTTGTTTGGCCTTAAGCCTGACAGTCACTAATTCCCAGCCCAATTCCAAAGGTCAACGCTATATTCAGTGACGGATCTACATGGGGATTTAGGCGGTCTAATTGGGTTTTTCAAATATGGGCCATATTGAAAACCTAATCAAAACAAACTTTAAACTTTACTCCGAAGAGTGAAAAACCACTCGAATTTTTAATCTTCCACATTTAGAGAGTACTGTTTTTTTTCTCATTTTGTTCGATCGATTACATGTACACGCACGTCACATCGATTCGCTCGTGAAACCCAGCTCGAAGACAAGGCTTCAGTATGGGCGCGAGACTGAAGTTCGTGGTCGATCTCACCAGGGCTGGTTTATCAGTTCTCTGCCTGTTTGTCAGCTACTTTCTGTGGGTATTAAGTTTCCATCAAGGGTCTGGGAGTGATGTTGCCGACACTACAGGAGCAGTCTTCGCGGCCCAAACTTGGCTGGTCGGATGCGGATGGTGTCCATTTATTTCACTGCAGTCATATGTGTTACGGGTAATCTTTAAACTTAATTTTCTCCATTCATTGTAAGGAAATGAGCAGTGAGTGATTCAGGACGAACACTGGAATCTTCCGTTTCTGTAAATCACGAGCGGTAGTACTATATGAACCTAGGCAACTCTGTTGTGTAAACTGTTGTTTACACAACTTGTGTAAAATATTACTCAACTTGTGTAAAATATTACACAACTTGTTCATTTTTTTACACAACTGGTCGCTAGGTTCATATAGTACACAACCGAAATAACAGTGGTATTTTTATAAAATTATAAATTAGGTGAATTTCAACGTTCGTCTCAACCTTCACCGTCAATGGTACTCTGCACCGGTACCTGTGTAGGTGAATAATGGTGAAATGTCAGTGGTGACGATTTAGGATGAATTCCACGCTACAGACACTAGGGACCATTAGAAAAGCGTGCGGCATATGGGCCTTATTCATGAGTCGGCCATACTGAATTGAAAGTTAGGTAAAATCTTAAATTTTGGAACTTGCGAAGAGCAATGAAAGCAAGTTAATGTGTAATAAATTCCAGTCTGCTTCAATTAATAATTTAGTAAATTTGGTGGATTTAAACATTCCCTAATAGTTTTTAAAGTTTTCATATGGGTCATTCCTGAATCGGGTTGTGGAAACAAAGCGTGGCATATGACCATATTAAGAAAAGCATGGATGTCTCTACAGGTTTCTTCTGAGCTACGGTGCTTATATATAGGGTACTCTCTTGAGGATTCCTTGGTTCCATTACAAGAAAGAAATAAAATAGTCACCCGCAAGAGAAGGCGAATAGAGGTGTAAACTTAAAAAATGAAAGAGGAAAGTCAGGATGAACGCCAAAGCGATTTTTGGTAATAACGATTCATGATCAATAAATCGCATGTATAAATAACTACATGAACCCATTTAATGCTTGGGCTTTGGATTGAGAATCAGCAAAGCTCATTTAGGGAAAGAAAGTGTATTCGTTTCTGTGTTATCGATACGTATTTTGTGTGTCAAAATATCCAGGATACGTGGCATTGCATGTATTTTGTGGTTCGCATGTCTTATTGATTCAACTATGTAAGGGTGTAGTTATGCTGGTAACCTTTAAGTTACATGCGCTCGTCATTTACTTCAAACACGCTAACAGTCAACATACCAGTAAATCGTTTGCAAACATAGGCGCCTTACAATAAACATCAAACCGAAGCCAACAAAATCCAAAACCAAACCGGAACCCAACCAAAACCCAACCCAACTCAACTCAACCCAATTTAGCTTTCTCAAATCAACCCGAACTCCAGCGCAATGTATAACCCAACTCAACCCAAAAGTCAGATGTTAAACCAAACCAAATTTTTAAAGCCATTGTTTGTTTTCTTCTGTCAAGTAATTTATTAGCTATTGCTGCTTCTGTTCGCTTAAGTATCCTCACCGGCAAACAAAGTACAGTTAGCATAGACTGACGTCATCTTGCCTGACTGCAATTTTTGCTGTGACGCTTGGCCGTACCATGCACTGCGTGCACATAGTACAAACTCTGGTGTACGTGCGTCTCACACAAGGAACGGTGCGTCAAACCAGCTATATAAGTCCGCCCATGGGGCATCGTTGTTAGGTCAAAGTGCACCCCTTTGTTACGCACGAGCCTGGGCGGCGTTAAATACGAGTTGGTGAAAGTTGGTCGCGGCTTTTTTGGCAGCACACGTCAATGGGCCAGTATTTATTCTAGCTTAGGTCTGATCGCTTTACCCATAAGAAAATAAACGACGTCACACCATTGCTATCACTCAGTCATGTACATTAAAGCGTAAAGAACGGCTTTCGTTTAGCTGCCCGCTATAGTGGCCTAGTGGATAGTGGAATGAACTATGGATCGCAAGATGTGTAATGGATAAGTGGTTCGTACCGTACCTAAAGTCCATTTCATCAAAAACAATTTAAAGGGTTGTTGGATGGCTACACCAGCAAACATGAGAACTATTAGTGTCTTCCATCCAGACAGCGCATACGATACAGTGAGGGGGTGCGATTGAATGGTTAAATATGCTGTATGCTGCAGAAAAAAATACGCAAGCTGGTCGTGATATATCGGAGACGGTTTTGAGGTTATTGAAGGTAATTGTTCGGTCGGTCATCTGTTTCAATTCCACATGGATTTTCCGCGAAGGATCACCACGCTTGTTAACGCACGTAGCCCGGCACTGCACCACAGCGAGCCGTCATACGTGATATCCATTTTTTATGCGGCGACAATCAGTAATGTTCAAAACTTCGATGGCTTGGTCACTGCTGGAAAGACGTTCAGGAAAAGCAAAACAAACAGAACAAAACAGAAACACCGTGCTGGATGTAAAC
>JASAOE010001104.1:0-21000 GCA_029964075.1 Patiria pectinifera
ACATCCCCAGGGTGTCGAGCAGCAGTACGCGCCCACCATGTACCATGCCTTACAGTACGACATAATGTTTACCGCGGCATCCAAAATGGCGGACACCTTGCATCGCTTCACGCGATGAACACGTAGAAAAAACGGAGGGTAAAAATGTAGTGATTTTTCGTCGACGACCTCCAAAGCCAGAAAGAAGTCTATGCGAAAGGTAAGCCTGGGATGCAGTTTAATTTTTACGATGAAAAACATTGACTTTGTTAACGTTTACCATTGCATTCCGTCACGTCTAGTCTGTACGTCATGTGTACGAACGGTATGCCAATGCCGGCCGGGTTTGGCCACAATGTACTGGGCTGCGCGCGGCGTGGCACTGCGCCATGACTACGGTGGTCAGACTGGAAAGAATTCCATATACGTACGCCACTAGTTTTTCCCTGCAATGACTTAGTACTAGTAGTAGTCCCCAGAAAGCGGTGAACATGTCCTAAAAAGTGATATTTAGCAGGGAAAATATTGAAATATTTAGTGAGAAAACACATAATTTTTCGGACAAGTCTCATCATACTGGTTTGTAACAGGCATGACAGGGTGTGAAGTAACGTCCATCTAGACATGGAGGTTGACTAAGGAATTCTTTCCCCAGACGGGCATGGTCCATATGTCTTGTTTATTTTTTGAGCATTTTGCCGCTATAAAGTTCAAACGACTTCCGCGACTCTAAAATTTTATTCACAATTCTAATAAAAGATACTTTTTACCCATTATTTTTCAGTTCGAGTTGATTTTTTTAAGTATCTTTACACAACAATTTGTACAAACGCAAAAGGCCCCTAGCCCCCTAGTACTAGTATTAATGTTGAGCGCGATCTGTCAATTGCGCTGTCACCAGTCGAACCGCTTCTCAAATACGCCATTGAAATGGTTAGTTAACTGTTTAGCCTGAAATACTCAGTGAACCCCAAATAAACTGGGAACTGCTGTGTGCTTATTGCATTATTTTGGTGACCCACAGAAAATATCATGCATTGTGTGTTTGGAAGCAGAGAAAATGAAGGGAAAAAATGAATTGGATTTACTTAAACAAAATCAACAGTTTATTTCAGTTCTCTTTGGTTCCACTGGTTGCACAGGGTACAAGGGTAATGGTAGTAATCCGAACAGGATGTCAACATGATGATTAATTTGTAACTCTCAAATTTTGGTTTCAGGACAATTCTAATAACATGGAAGGGAAGCCTGTGATGAAACAAGATCCTGCCGAGAAGCAATCATGAAGCGGAAACTACAACTTTACTATGCCTCATTTTCTTATGGGAGCAGACCACATGCAGTCTCATCAGCTGGTTGAGTCTGTTGCAGTAGCATGTGCGACCGTTAAATGGGAAAACAGTGACATTTTCTTGGAAAGGAGGTACCCCAAACCTACAGAAAGCGTTCAAAAAGTGCGCTGCTATGCTACAATATTTGGCCCTCACTAAATGAAGTAGGCCTAGTTTTTGTCTGTGTAGCTAACATGTACATGTACATGTACATGTAGGCCCTACTTGCTTTGTTGTCACTCCAAGTCTAATCCATGTCACATTTGCAGTTCTACATGTAAATTGTAACTGTGCAACTTCCGCACACAGAAACTAAAAGAGGTGCTACATTTTATTCTGCAGATATTTGTAAAAAAATATTAAATTTAAATAGATACATGCAGTGCTAGATACATGTAATGTAGCGGCCAAACTCAGATTTCTTCTTTTTGCCTAGTAGTGAGGGCACTGTACCAGAAAGACAATAACCAAGTGCTCCTTAGCAACATAGCTTTAGCGTTGTAGAGTTTGCAACTTGTGTGTTAAATTCTTCGCCCAAAACAATAATCCCGCTGTTTACTGTTAAACAATTTCTATAAATTATTTGGTGATTAGTGTGATATTTAGTACCGTTTTATAAGCCTAAAAGTTGCATTTTCAACGCATTTGTTGGTTTCATAGTCACGGTATTGTGGAACCTGTTAAAAGCACATGTACCGCAGGTCGAGATTTATACAGGGTGAACATAAACCCTTCTTGCATTTAGACATCAGTATTCTTTAAATGTGGAGTAGCTAGTATAAATGCAAATTGTTGGACTGACACTGGATTTAGGCCATAGTTGATACACTCACTCCATGTACATTGTAGGGGTCTACATGTGCATTTACATAAACATTGCTTTGGACATGTGTGTGCATGTGTTTGGAACGTGTAAGTGATATGTAATGAGCTAATTCTGTTAGAATAAGGTTACACAAACACTGGGTAATTTCTTGTAACAAATACATACATTTAATTTTCTATTAATGTAGTCAATCTGTGCCTGACATCATGTACCACTACAGAACTGTATCAGGAGAAGTTGTATTACACAGTAAAGTTTCTGGATCTCCAGCACAGTATTGTCGTCTTTAATCTTTGGCAGATTCATGTAAATTTTACAGAGAGTTGTGTTAGGAGCCAATCACAAGTTTAAACTGCACACTTCCCCCTCATCCCCACATCCCCACCCAATTCACCAAATGTCCTCCAGTGCCTCCGCCCCCACTCCTGTCCCCCAGCTTTGTCAAACAGATATCAGGATATTCATGGGGACCGTCAGAACACTAGAAAACAGTGACCAAGGTTCACATATGCCACATAGTTTGCACAAAATTTAGAATGGTGCACCTTTAGTTCATTTTGTTCAAATGTTTGTGTAATCTCATGAAATGCTGTTACGGTGTTACCGGTTGAGCATGGTTAACTTGTGTACATACATGATATTTTGAAAAGCACAATTGTATACATTGTATACTTCTCAAAAAAATGTTTACAACACAAGTGATATTAGTATAACTGTTAATTTAACATTACAATGTGTTTTTTGGATGAGATATTAAAGCAGTGGTTTCAATTAACTTGTGAAATGTGAATTGTACTTTTTCAGGCAATTTCTTTCAGTTACACACAAATAATGCTTGCCCCAGTCTAGTACAATGCAATAAATTAAAACTCAAAAGGAGTAATATTTAAGTAATTATGGAAGTTGAATTGTTACGAATAATTGTAAATCCCCTTCAAAAAATAAAGTGTGCACCGACTGTAAACGTAAGCTCCTTTTGGCCTATGTGGTTTGTTGTAGTTTAACTAATCACCCTGAAAACGAACTCGTTCGCGGTTTCTCTATTTTTACATTTGTAATTGTAACCATGATGTCATGTTTCAAGACAATTTTGTGCAAGTAAAAATAAAAAAAGTTCTCAGACCCTTTCTGAAGTCCATACAGAAAGGGGCTAGCTGGTAAATCAGGGATTTCCCGTACCCGGTGGGTAGATTCACGAAGGTGTCGTTGCCGTCAAGAAAACTTGTGATTGCCTCATTTTGTTGGGGTTTAAGAGCACTGGAAATCCCCAGTTTTCGCAACCCATGGTCAATGGAACCTCTATACCTTTCGGTGCTAGCTTCCAACACCTCCATTTTAACGTTGGGCGATAGGAAATCTGAAGAAATTTGATGTAAGCGATTGAGAATGTTTTGTGAAGACTACACTAGTAACATGCCACGATAATCAGGTGTGTATATAAACTTGTGTGTGTCGTCGTGCAAGCCAAAAAGCATCGGCTAAGAGATGCCTGTTGAATATTCATATTTTCTTGATTCTTAAACAATCAGACTGCTCCGTCCAGTTTTGGTAGCAAGTCTCATTGCCCATGCACAAACTAACAACAAGTTATTCAAGTCTGTAATGCACAGAGCACATGCATGGGGTCGAAAATGTACGTAATGCACAGAGAACCCGCATGGGGTCGAAAATGTACGTAGCGTCCCCGCTACTAGGACAGCATGCGGTACGTCGTACCCCCGGCACAGACCTTGGCAGTCGCGCGCGGCGGACGCGATTAAAACCACTCATTACAGACTCGATTTCAAGTCTTATCATAAGCCAACCTGCAGAACCACTAGGCAACGGCAATGCTCGACCAAACCTTGCATGAAATTCATAAATTATAATACTTTCACACATATGGAGGTAGTATACGCGCGCGTAGGTAAAAGGTTACAGGATTGTAGAGCGCCGCTACGCGGCGCTCTACAATCCTATAACCTTGATTGAAGTCGCTTGAAAAATAGGTACCCTGTACTATTGTGTTAAGAAAATATTCGCATCCGGGACACGTTCTCATGTGGCCGATTGTAACTACGCGTTGTCACGCACTGAACAGACAAATTATAGCAATCGCCCACCTGTCTCGTCAACGCTTGCGCGTGCCCATTCACAGTTTCGCCGAATTAACGAGCTACTAACGTTAATTTCCATAAATGTGTCTTCAGAGGCATCTTTGGAAATTATCTTTTTGTTTGTTTTCTTCAAAATGACAACATGCCAGAAAGTATAATTTCACAGGCAGTTTTGTACCGTTACTATCTTTAAACCAAGTTAGCCATTACTCCCGATAGAAGTGACATTTAATTGAATGTACACGAACCATTGGTACCGATGGTTCGGTACACACCAGAATGAGCCAATTAGAAAACAGTGCCAATGATTTGTGCACTGACAGATACAGCCAATACGAGAGCATACAATCACCGGCGGCCGTCAACCCCGTGACCTTGCCTCAGCGAGATTTCATAACGTTGCGTAACAACAGTGTATGTAGCCTTGGTCAAGGCGCTAGTTGTTATTCATCCCGGCCGTAGCGCGGTAAACGATATCCACGCTACCGCTATGCATGCGGAGCATTAAAAAATACAATCACACCTTGGTAAATCCGGACGTCATCAAATTATTTGCAGCTATTCGCCTTTTGCGGACGTGACAGGAGCCACAGTTTTTTGTGCCGTGTGCACAGACACACAACGTGTACGTGCATGGATTATGTACGGTGCCCGTTTCACTATGCAAGTTTCTACGCAACGATCGACCAATAAGAAAACGACATTTAAGGTCAACTAAGGTTATTAACATAATGAGCACCACCCCAAAAACCTCACACGGACGATTGAACCAAGGCGCTAGATTGGGTCCAACTGATTTTCATATAAATAGTGGCCGCGTTAGTTCGCTGTTGGCGCTGTATTTTTAATGCACTGCATGCATAGACACATGACTGCAAGCGCTAGCGAAGATATCGTTTACCGCGGTACGGCCGGATGAATAACAACTAGCGTCTTGACCAAGGCTACAGTGTATGTGGGAAAACACGAGGTCATGCATGCGCATGCTATCTCAATGTGACGTACACTTTGTACAGTTGAAACCGCACAGACAACTTAGTTCTGGGAGAGAAATTCAACCGATGGCGAGATTACTTACACAAGCTACAAGATTTAATGTTTTCATTATTCCTTGCTCTATGGTTATTCTAAATGGTTCGTGATTATTCTACTTAGCTAACACATCACGTTGCCACAACGTTGTGCAAAGTTGTGAAAATGTTGTCATTTGGTAACATGTCACGAAGACATTCAAGCAACGTTGACACAACGTTTGAATGTATAATTGTTGGTTGTAAAAATGTTGTATATCGGTAATTTGTACAACATTATACGAAAGTCATCATATGACATTGTATTGACAGTGTATGGTCGTCGTTTCACAATCGTTGTACTAATAAAGTAATAAATATGACGTTTTGGTTACGTTGTATGTAAGTGTTTTCGGGACGTTGTTTTTAAGTTGTCGATGTTACGTTGTCAGGACGTTATAATTTACAATGTTTACAACGTTGCTGTGAGGTTATAATCATTACGTTGAGATATCATTTCATCTAGGTTATTTTATAACGTTGTTTTCAGTTGTGAAATGCACGTTGTCACGACGTTGTAGTTTGGTATTTCAAAGCGTTGCTGTGATGTTAATTGTCATGACGTAGATAAGAATTTATACCACGTTGCTGTGATGTTCCATTCATGACGTTATGATGACGTTGCATTAAGGTCTCATCACAATGTTGTTGTATAAGTTGTACATTTCATGTTGCTGTGACTTGCAGTTTGGTATTTTTACAGCGTTACTGTTATGCTGTGAACCTCACGTTGCTGTGACGTTTTATAAAGGTGTTTTGACACTGAATTTAAGTTGCATTTATGCTGTGCGTTACGATCCATGCTGTTGTAATATTGACAAAAACACTGTGATTACGATGTACTGAATATGAAGTGAACATAATGTTTTAATTAATGATGTTTTAATTGATAATAATTAACATTTGGGTGCCGCCTTGCATTATTAATGTAACTCATGAAATTTCTAACATCATCATGTTAGACCTGGTTAGACCTCATCAGCCCTAAACATGAGAAATTCCCAAACCAAGATTAATTTAAGTAGCTTTAGAAACAGAATAGTAAAGTGTGTGGGTGGTTTTCTAATGTAAAGTCTATAAATGGACTCATTTGTAACCCACCAACTGTACACAAATAGTCAAAAAGTTGTAACTTTTGAAGACCCCAATTGATTTTTAGTAGATTCTGATAGAGGAAGACATTCTCTATCAAGTCATTTTCATTTCGTTGATTTTCGGAATGATATATTATTACATAAATTGGGTCAAAGGTCACGATAATATATTAAAGGTCACGTGACCTCCTTTTCACAAAATTTAATTTTGACAAAAGAGTTGATTTGAGCATGCAATTCTATTATTTTAATACCAAGTTCGCATATATTCGATGCAAATTGACATGGTTTTGACATACTTCTACCAAAAGGGTGGTATTTTACTCTAAAAATGTCCGTTTTTTGTGGTTTCTGCCCTGACCACATATGGTAGGTCGGATCGGGCTAAAAATTGGTGTGCATTCATTGCTCATCAGGACCTACAAGCACAGCAAATTTTATCAAATCGGAAGACATGAGGTAAAAAGTGCGTTGGTCTGACATGGAATGACTCAAATATGATTCCTGTTCTCAAGGAAAAATTACCATGGCGCATGCGCATCAGCAGAAATTCCACGTCTAGACCACGTGAAAGCTCATTTGAATCGCTCTGCTCAGTCGGGTCAGAGATCTAGCAGCAGCAGCTCACTATAACGGTCGCCGACTCGCCGTCCAGTAATTAGCCATGGTCGCCAAGCAAGTTATTTTTACTACAGCATTTCTGATAGAAGGTAGGAATGAAATTGTCTGTGTCTTGACCTCATTCTTATGTCGAACACATTTTCTAAAAATCTGATGAAAGGATCAAAATAAAGTAAAACAACTTTTCGAACAAAGTCGCTGTCACAAAATGAAGATTTCTCTATGCCTATCATTTTTTTTAATTGTTTACAAATGTTGAAAATGTTCTTCAGACTAGACTCGATCAGAATAAATGTAGATTAAGAGTGAAAATCTGTGCCTCGATTGAGACTGGAGGCTCGTCAATGCGAACAGTTTTGGAGGATCATACACTGAAACAAACGTTCAAATCATCTGGTTTTTAATGTAATAATAATATCTTGATATTCTTTTCCAAGGAAACGATGTACATGTGGATAAGATTTTATACTCGAATTCATGTGAGACATGTTAGATCTTTTTAACAACGTTATACAACTTATAGGTTGGAACATTATTTGTTCGATAGTTATAATTTAGATATAACAGATATTGTTTTAGCTAATGGCAAAATGTTGCAAGTGTATACATTATATCGAAAAGACTTTTGATTTGTGTATCGGCTAGTAGGTCAATGTTTGTATTTTTTTCAATTCGATGAATTAATCAAAATGTAACAATATTGTATTGATCGACATACCCATGATACCCGAGCCAACAACCGTGAAATTGTTACCTGGGGTATCTCTTAATTTATAGATCTGAGTGATTTTCTCTCAACTAAAACTAGCGCAAATTTGAGCACAAATAATTACTGCTTCAGTCCGTTATAACATTCCCGCTCAAGTGACAGTGTACGGTTGTAATAGCAACGTGCGATAGCATTTCAGTCTCAAGGGTCATGCAGGCCTAAAGTTCACATACCTAGACCTTACACGTATAAACGGTCATCTGGCTTTCGTTGGCTTGTACATAACAAGTGTGTACAATTTCAATTCGGGCTTTCGGGCTATAGCTCCCAGGTGTTGCCGGGATTTCTTGGATTTTTACCACATCGTATTGAGTAGAATGCAGGTCCGCGTCATCCCTGTTAAAAGATCAATGAAAAATACGCGTACTATAACAACCTTTGTAGACTAGATTTTCGTGAAAATAAGACCTCCTGGCGAGAGCCGATTAATTTTCTAGCAGGTATTAACTTGAATGTGGTGAAAAAATAATGCAATGAAGTTTATAGTTTTTATCGTTAGATGTCTTTTAAAAATGAATAACTTGTATTTCGCAGGAAAATAGCAGTTGAAAAAAGTAAATAAACTTTCGGGGTGAAACTCGAAAGTAGCGAGGGCAACGGATCTTTAATCAAAATAATTATGAATCAAATTAGGTTTTGCCCTTCACCGACGTATAAACACTGTGTACCAAGTGTGTATTCGCATAAAATAATTGCATCAAAACTGCTACTGGACGGTTCTTCTGAACATTTAATGAAATTGTTTCATGTGAAATTTAAGTTACTTAAAAAAAGCTTGAGCTCTTTGGGAATCAAATATTTTCTGTATTATATTCAGGAGCCTTCATGACATGACATCGCATGAACTTTTAGAAATGGCAGCCGATAGGGCCAAGATTCAAGGTACGTGTGTTAAGAAACTAACCATCGCAGTCACTAAATTGATTGGTCCAAAGATATCAGCGACAAACACCTTAAATACACTTCTGAAATGAGCACCATAGACCTATGCAATGCCGACTTCCAAGACCATAAACTTGCGGAAGAACCAACATTTTGTTCGTTACGTACATACATTTCAACATGAAGTTGTTTAAACATAAAAATGCGTAAAACAGGCTGGCGCTTTAACTCTCAACCAGGGTTATTTTGGTTACCCTTTAAATTTGAGAAATATCCTTGAATCCTTGACTTCAGGGTCAACTTGAAACAAGAGGCTCATTTATTTTATCCCTGTCTCTCATGGGTTAAAGATTGTAGAAACACAGGCACAGCTCTGCTTGAAGTATTATGAGAAGACAGACACTATCTGGATAGTTTTAAATTCGCATCTGGTGAGCCAGCGTGAAACGCAGTGAGTATTTTAAGCGTAAGGCAGCAAACATTAAATAGTTCATAATGTTTAATTAATTGATACATTGTTTTTTTGTTTTCCTTATTTTCTTGTCATCAGATTTGTGTCTTTGGAGAAGTGCAATATGGACAACCTTGCTGATCAAGGAATCCACTTACTTCTTCATCTGGATAATCTTCTGTTAAAGGGAATATACAACATTTGCAACCATCGAAAAATACAACTTTTTACGAAATACCTTACTAGGATGTTGGTAAATGACAGTCTAAGGCATCCTGTCAAATTATGGCACCTGGTGTCAAGTCATTTTCAAGAAACTTGCATTTTTGTATACATTTCCAACGGTGGTCGGCCGATCACCGTTGGAAAAAGTACTGCTCCAAATTTAAAATTTTCAGTCCAAATTTTGTTTGCTATTGGTTACATGTTCATGAACGGGTGCAGGCCAGCTAGACTGGTTCACTTACCTTACAATTTTCCGGCAACTATAAATTGATCCATTTTAACTTTAGTGGAGTCAGGGAACCAGCGTACTTAAACATTTTTTGTTTTTCTTGGTTTTTCAAGGATTTTCGAAACACAAAACTTCAAAACATGTCATTTAAACAATATTTGATCTAGGCCTATTATACTAACCCCTCAGATAGTTCATTTCTGAAAATTACAGCAAAAGCCAATGATGTGCATTCCCTTTAAAGGGAAAATACAACATTTGCAAACATCAAAAAACAAAACTACCAAATCATTTTGAAATACCTTGCTGGACTGTTAGTGAATGACAGTGTAAAGCATCCTGTAAAATCATGGCACCTGGTGTACTGTCATTTTCAAGAAAAGTGGTATTTTGTATCAATTTCCAACGCTGATCGGCCGATCAGCGTTGGAAAAACTGGCTTTTTCAAATACTGGCCCCAATTGACCATCGGACTTGTTTATATCTTCACGAACAAACTCTTTTCAAGTATCCCTTTCAAGTGTTATTCTTTTCATAGACTCCGTAGCTACCAAAAAACAATTCCTTTGATTTTTTTAAAGATTATCCATGGGAGAGAAAGAAAATAAAGGATCTAGAGGACAGATTTAAAAAGCATGTGATTCAGTAGATTAAAAAGTGTCGTATCTATTTCATTCGGTTCGATGTAAAAGTCGCCTTCTTATACTTTATATCTCATCACGGACAGTGGAAAATACTCATGTTCAAATACTGTACGAAACCACATTTGCTTGAATGTACGTTACGTATAGCACTAGCTGTGTATTTTGTATGGAACGAATTTTGTCAACATACGTGCCGACTCTTCATGAATTGATCCAACACATGAATAGGTATTCTCTAGTGTGGGTAATAGTGTGATCTTGAGCCCTTTTAAAGGTGATATTGTAGTGAATACACGTAATGACTATGTTTATAAGTGTTGCGTAATAAACCAGTCGGGCGTGACCGGTGGCTTGGCAGCATTCTGCAGCCCTGCCGCACGGCAGTCCGTGTCCAGCAATACCAGAGTAAGCGTCATTTCGTTGTCTGTTCTTCCAGGACCAGCGGGCGCGGGCTCCGACCTATTAACTTAAGGTACGAATTATAACATTGGCGCCGTGGATAAATCGTTACGTGCGATAATATTCTCAACTGTTGATGTGAAATTAGTATTACTAAAATTATTTTGGAATACACCTATATTCAGCTTTCAGAGTAGGCAAAATTCGTTTTTAGACTTACTTTGTTTGGCGACAATAATCTACGTTTGTCGAATGTTGTTGACGTCGGTCGAATTCCAGTATAACAAAATACATCGGCATTATCCTTTTTGAGCATTTATTTCGATACATTCTGCATTCGCTCAAAGTATATACGCTGAAAGAAATACGCTGGATCAATGTTTCACTATATTAAATCTCTGTATACTGGTTTGTTGATATAATTATGTACATATGTATCTAGAAAGTTGGTATTTCTGCGAACATCACGTGCTAAGTTAAATTTGTCCAAATTGCCTAACGGAAATTGAAAATTGCAGTTTTAATTTTGACCATGTTTGACCATGGTTTGACGATACGCATTCAAAGTACATGTACGAAATTGTACTGTCAATCAGGTCAATCTGTTGTGCGTCACTACAACAGGGGCATTGACAGTGCACGTATATGTATATCACAAGTGACGGGCAATTATAGCCACTCATTAAATACCAATGGAAAACAATACTCATGAAAAACAGCTCCTCAAAAGTACCTCTTGTACTCATTTCATGACAGACACAATAGTCGTTTTTATTTCATCACATTAACAAGACTACAAACCCCGATATAAATCCCCCTGCTTTCAGCACCAGAGTAGGGCTTTAAGAATAGGTTAAAAAAAGGCCCCCCGCTTCCTTTTTTTTTGCAAAAAGGCAGGACGCTCAACACGTTTTTTTTTTTTTTGCATTACTGGATTGTACTACGCCGTACGTTTTGCTATCAAGAATATTATTGGTTTCAAATGTTTATTTTATGTATAACTTGTATACTTGTTTTCAATTGTTTTCTTCAGTTTTTCATTAAATGTATGTATTGAATTATGTTCACAGGGATTCCATCTCAACCAGCTCCGCTTTTTGGGGAACCCCTTCCATCATCTCTAATTTGAAAATAATGCGCTCAAAGTGTATACATATATTTGTAAAACCAGTATTAATCCCTTAATATTATATGAATATATATTTATGCCATGTCAGTGATGTGATCACAATGAAATGTGGTAAAAATAATAAGGAATGAAAGAATGAATGAATGAAAGAATAAATGAACGAATGAAAGATTTATTGATGGTCATACCACTAGTCCAGTTAAAATGCATGGGACCACAATTATTGTTTGTTTGCTGTTATAAAAAACAGGTTTGATAAAGGATCGATAATAACAGATCACGGACCAATTGGGATCGTCATAATGAAGACATTAAATACTGTAAAGCTTGTGTAGGTAATCTCGCCGTCGGTTGAATATTCTCTCCCAGAACTTGTCTGTGCGGTTGACATGCATGTATTACAACTCGAGGTCTCTTTTTCAGTGATGGGCGCTACATTTCAGCATATTCCCGTTTAGATTATCGTTTTCTAAGTTCACCGTCCAACTGATATATTATATTCAATGCAGCAAACCTTAATGTCCAGAAATGCATGTAGAAGCAAATACATGTATAAGGTTTCAACTGTACAAAGTATACGTTACATTAAACATGGAGCTAGGCATTAAGATAGCATGCACATGCATGACCTTGTGCAGGGCCAGGGGCCTGACCTCGTGTTTCCCCACATGCACTGTTGTTACGCAACAATACGTAAATCTCGCTGAGGCAAGTCCACTGGGCCGACGGCCGCCGGTGATTGTATGCTCTCTTATTGGCTGTATCTGTCAGCGCACAAACCATCGACGCTGTTTTCTTATTGGCTCATTTTGGTTTGTACACAAACCATCGGTACCGATGGTTCGTGTACATTCAATTAAATGTCACTTCTATCGAGAATGTCCGAGTAATGGCATTTCAACAATAATTTCGTCAGATACTGTTTGAATAGCTGCAAAGATATACTCTACCTTTGAAGCTTTTTTGAAAGGGGATTTCAAAGCGGGAAAACTCTGCTTTTATTTTGTGCAATTCCAGCATATTTCTTCAAATTTGATGCGAAAGTCTGGGCGCCATTTTGGAGAGGACTGTAGCACCATCGGAAATCGGCAAGGAAAGTCTACGCATAAGGCAGAGTGTTTGACCCGGTTTAGATACAGGCAGCAGTTCTACGTCAGTTAACTCATTAAGTGTACTACTCAGCGGTTCACTTAGCATTGTTGTCTTCTCTTTTTCTTTTATCAACGCAGTTCATCGACAGATGCCGAACCCAGCATGACTACCTCAAGCCGACCCCACCCCTGGCGATGGATGGTCCTAGTGTCGCGTTTTTTCCTCAGCTTCATCAATTTGGGAGGTTTCAAGGCACTCGGGGTATTCTTGCCTTACTTTATGACTTACCTTTCGGCCAGTTCAGTGGCTGTAGGGGTGATCAGTACCTCATTGATCGACGCTGGTTACATCTTAGTTGGTAAGTCAAAAATAAGAAAAGGGTCGGGTCGCCTGTCTCCATTTTTTATTCTAGCCACCATTTTTTTTATTATCAAACTTTCAGACAGTTCTTTTTTTGTGCGGCTTGATATAACCTGCATTTTTTTTAACGTCTTTCAGGACCACTCGCCGGTGCTTTGTTGAAGGCATTTACCCCTCGGCAACTATCCATTAGTGGAGGATTCGTGGCTGCCGTGTCTATGTGTGCTGCTTCATTCTCTGTGTCGTCGAACCAAATCGCCGTATGCTTCGTATTAGCAAGTATGAGCAACAAAAGCTTTACCAGACAGACGTACAATACAATACAATACAATACAACGCAACGCAACGCAACGCATGTTATGTATAGGCTGTAATGCATAATTACATGTATATGTATATGTATAGGCCTATACATGGAGACAATACAAAATTAACTACTGCGTACGGACATACATAGCTATAGTTATAATGTCCTGCAAGCTGGGCTATAAATTATACGAAATGTAATAGCCTCAAATCGGCAAAAGAAATAAGTTGACCCCTTTTATCCCCTAGCTGTAATTAGCCGGAGGGGGATATTGCGATAGCGTATTCCTTCTGTGTGCGTGCGTATCTGTGTGTGTGTGTGTGGTTGGGTTAACACTTGTCAGCACGAAAACTTGAGAAATACTTTAGGAACTTGAAATTTGGTTTGTGGATAGTTCTCGATAGTCTCAAAAGGCCTATTGATTTGAACACGACATGTCAAAGGTCAAGGTCACTATTCCTAAAACAACGAAATATTGTCAATGAAAAAAGTAAGACTGCTGCAAACTGCTTACTGACTGAATGGACCTGAAATATATAAATCTAAAAATTAATGTGGCCTGACGTTGCGAACTTAGCAAGTTTTTCTTCAGAGGCTAAAACATAAATGACAGAGGTACATACATAAACATATTGTCAATGTGATAACTTAAGAAATACTTTGATAACTTAAGAAATACTTTACTTATGAACTTGAAATTTGGTTTGTGGGTTGTTCTTGGTATTCTTAAGAAGCCTATTGATTTTGGACATGACAGGTCAAAGATCAAGGTCCATATTCTTCAAACAAACGAAATCTTGTCAATTTGATAACTTGAAAAATACTTTACTAAGGACCTTGAAATTTGGTTTGTAAGTTGTTCTTGGTAGTCTTAAGAAGCCTATTGATTTTGGGGCCGACAGGTCAAAGGTCAAGGTCACTATTTTGCTAAAACAGTAGAAATCTTGCCGGCGCGATAACTTGAGGTATACTTTAGTTAGTAACTTGAAATTTGGAGTGTGTGTTGTTCTCGATAATCTGAAGAAGCCTGTTGTTTTTGAGGCCAACGGGTCAAAGGTGAAGGTCAATTTTGCTAAAACAAAAGAAATGTTTCATTTGGGTTAGGGAAACCGACTTTAAAAAAAAAAATGCCAGCATGTCCGGGGGATTACGCAAGTCTGACTTGCAGTATTGTTATTATACTGTTGTCGACTGTACCTGGAAATATTTTAATCCCACCCACAGTTGCTAAGAAGTTGAACAAACATGTTTTTTTTTTCATCTTTGTTCTGACCTACAGGTGTCGGCCAGGCTCTCTGTTTTGTATCCACTACAAAACCACTTATGGAATATTTTCCAGACGACTTTGCCTTTGCAAATGGCGCTTCCCTTGCCGGAGGGACCATAGGTATGATGATCCTCCCACCAGTAATGGAATACCTTGTGTCGGTTTACGGATGGAGGCGCGCTTTAGGCCTGATGGGAGCTTTCAGCTTCAACTACGTCGTGTGTGGCGCTTTACTCCGGCCTCGAAATAAATCTTCGTTACCAGTGCAATATAGTCTGGTACCTAGTCAATCTATTGTTGAGAATGCATCACCCAAGTCCAGTGGTCTGGCTGATGGGCGAGATCAGGACGAAGAAGGTAATCCCGCGAAGTTCAACTTTGGACAGATAGTGAAATATGTGCGCGAGCGCTTTGACGCCCATATACTTGTGGAACCGCTGTTTGTGATTATGGCAGTGGTATCTACGCTGGAGGGAATGCTATTCGGGATGTGGCATTTGTATCTCATTCCCCAAGGAGTGGAGCTGGGCTTTGGGGATTCCCCATCGGCATTCCTGGCCACGTTTGGTGGCGCTGGATCCCTGCTAGGACGCATAAGCCACGGGTTCCCGATTGATCGCGGTCTCATCAAAGCCACAAGTCTGTTCACCATCTCATGTCTGATCTTTGCTGCATCTAACATGCTCGATCCTCTTGTTGTTACGTCCTACATAGCCATAGCTGCCATAGCCTTTGTCTCGGGAGTCGCGTTTGGTATTATCTACCCTTTGATGTTTGTGCTGATGCGTGACGTGACTGGTGATCGGCACATGTCGGCCTATGGTTGGCTGTTTGTTACGCATGGTATTGGCATGCTTCTTGGAGGCGCCCTAGCAGGTAAAGTAGACCTGCACGTTCAAACTCCTCACAACACTTTATCAACTGCATCACAAATTCATCATTTTTAACATTAGATATAGTGTCATAAACAATCAAAAGTAAGATTAAGCAAAACAAAAATCAGTTAAATCATCATTATGTTGATATCCTTGTAAGTAAATGTATGGTAATTCAACGTAAAAAAAAAATGTTGCCGCGTGAGTAATAAATCAAAACAAAATTGTCGAGCAACACTTATGGTATCCAGGGTTTCGTTGTATTGTTAAGAGAAATAGGTCTTCAAACAACAACAAAATATATTTTCCTTCTTGGAATATCGGAACTAGGGATATGCCTATGTCAAACGCATTCTTCCAAAATATTTCTTTTGACATAGATTAACAGGAATCACCTTTAATTGTTGTTGGCTTAATTGTTTGCATATCAGAATATACGAAGCCATTTAACAAGTTTTTAACCATTACGACTGATATTCTGCTGAGTTTTCATTTTCAGATTTGTTTCCCCTTTTCAACAGGATGGATTCATGATCTGACCGGAGAGTACCAATGGGTCTTCGTGTCGTTAGGAGTTATTGCAGCAACCGTGGCAACCTTAGTAACATCGATGCGGTTAATGGTTCACTGCTCCGGAGCAAAGTAGGAATGGTCCTCATTCATAATCCCGACAGCTGGTATTATAGCAAAGCCTCTCATTCTTAATTATAATCATTTTACAGAAAGCTTTTTGGTTTCTCTTAAAAGTTAAGAAATAAACGAGGCCTACAATATCACATTATGCAAGGTTATCAACATAATTATGATCTGTACAATTGTAGGCCTCGTATATTTTTTCTTAACTTGTAAGAGGAGCCAAAAAGCCTTATGGAAAGTGATAATAATTTAGAATGAGAGACTTGGCATGGAGTGCATTCAACTGTCATTACAAGCAACGTATTCGAAATGTGCTATAACGTTGTGAGATGTCTGCAGCCCCGTCACACTGGCACGATGTAGCGTCCCGATCACGATAAGACAGTGCTGAGACGCAAGACTCGACGACATCCTGAAACTCGTAACGACTAGTTTTCGTATTAAAATGTTCCTCTGCTTTTATATGTTTACGGTAAAGGGGTATTTAATTTTCGTCTGTGTTTTATTTATATAAATTATGTTAAAATAATGCGATGGATACGCCAAATGACAAACTTCACTAGGAGGCTAATTACTCAGGTACTGTCATCAAAGATAGGTCTCATCAGGTTTTGTTCTGCAGTAATTTCAGGGTGGGTCGTGAGACAAAACATATTTCTTTAAATGATGAACTGCCTGTCTCTGCTGATTTTTTTTTCTCGATACTTTCTCATAATAAGACCAGATACGTCAATTGCTTCTTTAAATCTTCAATTATTCCATGTATAGTACATAAAATTAGTGTTTATGGGCGTTATGAGCCGTTATTGGAGAGGACCTATAGTAGTCTCAAGGGCGTTTACCCCTCAAAAATCATTGGCAAGTATCATTTCATGAAAATATAAATATGTGCAAGAAAAATAACAGCGCACATTATTTAAAAGGAAAGATAGTGAGCCTATTTTTAGTTAGTCCTTCAGGTAAGATTACGATTGATATTTGAAAAGTCCACAACAGTGTCTCATACGACTAATTAAAATGTCACATAGTGTCGATTACTAATGAAAATTTGTCACATCTGACATGAATACGCTAGTCCTATTACAAGATAAAAACCCGCTTCATACGACTAATCTTGAGTCCAGCGACTTTCGCGCTTAGTAATTAAATCTTTGACTAATGATGCTATAGTCGGGTGACTAGCTAGCTTTGACTAATTAACAGTAGTCAGAAGGAGTTTGATTAATAATAAAACTGGGTCACATCCCGACGAGAAACTATTAGTCATATGACAAGACCAGAAACTAGTCTTAAATGGCTTATTTTAAGTCCAGCGACTCTTGAACGTAGTAGTTAAACCTCTTGCTAATAACAATAGTCTTGTTATACTAATTAGCTTTGAGTAATTAACAGTTAGTAATTCAGAAATCTAAAATGATCACATAAGTTATACAATGTACAGCTGTTCGGCAGTGGCAGATCCATAGTAGCAGCGGAGGGTGTAGTGGGGCCTGGTTTTGGGGTGAGGCTGGCCATGACTGGACTGGTTTTCCGGGGGCTGGTGGTGGTTAAGGTTATGAATGATGGAGAAGGGGGGGGGGTGGGGGTAGAGTGGCACAGCACATGAAGACTAATTTGCACACGAAGTTCAGTACGTGAACGCTGTACTATTGTTGGTCCAAGGAGATGAATTGGGATTATTACGCATGCCACTCAAAGTACTGCTCTCTGGATCTGCCACTGCATGATACTCATACTCCACATGTAAGACAAGAGACAAAAAGACAACTGAGAATCAGTTTCCTGTGAAACATGCCATTTACATTGTAATTGGATAAAATTGTCCTGTCCAATTCATAAATACATTGTACAACAAATGAATGGATGGAGCTCCCAGAATTTCATATGTGTTATTATAAATACTGGATAACATTAAACTGAATTAAACTTTCAACAAGTATTCAACGACAGAGTGCTTTGCAGGTGTACAGTGATTTGCTTCTTAAATGTTTGAAATGTGCTCCCATATGCCTTGAACGATGAAGTACATTTTAAATACACCTGACGTTTTCTGAGGTTTAGAGGGTAGGCATTCGAAAGTGGAACCTATTCTATCTCAAAATCAATACATATTCTGTCCAATTTTGATAAGTTCATTAACTGGGTATGAAGCATGACTTTAATTCAGCACGCACTTCATTCTAAAGAGTGACAAACATGTATGACTGGTACTTAAGAAAAGCTCAATTAATCTAACAAAAGTTCATGTAATGAAAAATTAAACAGAAAGTCCCCAAAATAATAATACCTGTGTTTCTATAAATTTATGAGCATTGGGTGGGAGGATGGCAAACATTACATGGATTTCCAACCCTGTAAAAAAAATATTTTAGGACTTTGATGCCAAAAGAACAAAGAAACACTGGTACTTTGGAAAACTGAATGCACATTATTATTTGATCTAAAAAAGAACAAGTTCTTGCAGAAATAAGTAAAATTGTCACGCAAAGATTATCAGGCGTGAAACTTTACAATTTGAATACAATATTTTTATAAATGCTGATGAATGTATGCTGCATACATGTATGTGATCCAGTAAGCAAACTGTAAGAGTTGATCAAAAATACCAAAGGCTGTCTGTAATTAACTCTAAAACACATCAGGGTATTTTTATGTGCAGTGACCCAATTCAAGTCTTTTCATTTCATTTGCAGCATCTCTGACCTCAATGGAAAGTCTTTCAGGAGTGTTTTCTATGCAAAATCATGATTGCCGTTAAAATTTGCAGCTGCTTGATCTTTTTTCAGTAACGTATTAACATGATTTAAAAACATTTAAAAACTTTTGCTTTACATAAAGTTCAAAGTGCAGTAAAACAGTAAAACGATTCCAAAAGATAACAGTGTTTTGCATTAATTAATGTGCTATCCGCTGTTATGAGGGTCAAGTCAGTTTAAGTTATTAAGCCATGTTTGCATTGGATGTTATAGTTAAACTGTCTGAGATGATGGCTACTTTACCCATTTCAAGTACAGTGTGGACACCCTGGGAACTCCTCTCAGTTATGCTTCCCTGTGTCCAGTGGCTACTTTTACTAATTAAAGGCCCTGTCACACTGTCTGCGATCTTATATGCGCTCTCACTGCGTCCTTGAAAAATAGCTGGGGTACAACAACAACTACTAGATCGCAGCGACAACTACATAGGTCGCAAGATGGGCGCCAGAGTGTCTTAATGGTCTCCGATGAGCGCCAAGGTCTTTGAACATGCTCAAAACAATCGCATCACCTCTGCGCTCTGGCCAGGGCGCCGTAATGACGCAACTCGGGCGCTGTGCGAGCGTGAATCTTGCGATATTGAAGTGGCATTGAGGCAGCCCAGGCACAAGACAGTCGATGTAGTCTCCATGAGAAAGTATCTCGACTGCGATGAACTTGTAGAATAATTTTGAAACTGGACTATGTGTCGACCGTTTTGTCTTGGTATTTATAAAGCGCAAGTGACGTCACATGAGCGTATTTTGGTCGAATAGAGAGCGCGACGCGGGCTACTAGGACGTATCAACAGCGAGAAGAGCGTAGTGTGAGCACACTGACAGCGCAGCGGCAGTGACTAGATCGAGTAATTGATCTTGACAGGGGCGCATAGAGAGCGAGTTGATCGCATCGTAAGCGTAGGAAGAGCACAGTATGAGCTTAGCTTGAGCTTCTTTGAGACAGAAAGTTGTCATCTTCTTGCGTCCTCGCTGCGATTGTTAAATTTAGTAAATATTTGTGGTCGCCGTAAGGTCTCCTATGAGATTGCATATTATGTGACAGGCCCTTAAGACGGTAATGTGCGAGTTGGTAAACAAGCATGGAAACCTGTACATTCCACCAGAGCAAGGTCACAATGCACAAGAACTCTGAGCATGCGCTGCACAGGAGTTTGTTGTGCTCATGTGTACTTGTTGACTTTTGATGTCATGTCAGATATTATGAATAACATTAGAAATCTTGTAATTTGCAACAATCTATTATTCACTGGTTTCAGTGAACAATGTTCAACCTGATCAAACATGTCAAACGTTACAACAAATGGGAATAATATTGCTATGTGTATTATTGCCAGCTCAGTAATATGTATTTTATAATCTGGGTAAGATCCCTCCAGTCAAACATCCAAGTGCAAACAAACGGCAGGATTTACCCATTGGAAATGTTCACATCGTCCAGATACATTTCACACACAAAAAAACAAGTAAGTACATTGCAAATTCGGCTTTGATAAGGAAGGGGCTTATTCCAATAAACTGCATGCACGTTTACATGAAGATCAAATGTATTCTACATGAGTTGACTGAGTTTCTCCAGAAGGGAGATCACAACTCTCTCAGGCTTCAAGTTATCCTGAATATTAAGAACTCCCTTCTGGAAAAAATGTAAGCGTCCTCTTGAGACGGGTGGGGTAAGCTTAATTGAAAACACAGAAACTTGCGAGGTAAACTGCACAGTACACCGTCTGTCTGTATATAAAAAACAAACACAAGTGAGGAATGTAGGCTTTTACATGTAATTGAGGTGATTTAAAATTAAGGCTGAAAAAAAACACCAGCTAGACCACGTACAGCAGGGGTAGTGAGTTCTAAAGATTGCAAGGGCGGAGGTGGGGGGGGGGAAGTAGTGGCGCGGCACACATGGCCCAAAACTCTGAAAGGCATACCTAGCAAAACATCTTCAAAACAATTAACCCCCAATTTT
>JASAOE010001105.1:0-24000 GCA_029964075.1 Patiria pectinifera
GGTACATATGTACATTCAAGTGCTGCCAATAACAATGTGATGTCAATGTGGGCCCAATGGATCATTGGTGTGCATGATATCATTTGGAGATGCCATTTTTGGCATGACTGTGCTTTTGAAACTATACTTGTACATGTACCCGTATGTACATACGACATGTACGAAGGCAAAGAAGATCATTATGCGGCGTGTACATGTACTGTACCGGTATGTGTAACATGAAGTAAAGAAAATTGTACTGTAATAGTCTATAGCTCCTTATTTTTTGGAGAAAGTTAAAACGTTGGCAGCTCTTCGTGTTTGTGTGATGAAAAACAAAGAGCTAAGAGTTTTTGAGAATTGGGGAATGAACGAGGACTCGATGCTCCCAGACGATTGCTCTTGAGATAAGCTGTTTAGATATGCACCCTCGCCAGGCACAGTCACGATGCCGTATTGATGTCCCAAAACCCCACGGACAAACTTGCCGTCTAAACATGCCGCAAGCAGCTTCGTGTACTGAGCATTGATGGGACGTACAGATGTGGATATGAATGTGCGCGCATCTCAAGCGGGGTGAGTAAAGCACTTGAATCAGCGAGTTGTGTCATCCTACATGTCCTACGTTGTAGCTGGTCTCTTGTGATCCATGCTGATCATTTGTTGTACAGTTTGATGTCAGTGTTTCTGACGTGTCTCAATAGGTATTCAACGGGGCTGTTGGATCCTGAATTCAATGTTTTCTTGCTTGCTGGTGGAATTTTATTTGAACAGGTGCACATCATGTGCATGACTATGAAATGTTTAACATACGTGTATGCACAAATGTACATGCATTGTCCTTCGTGTTCTACGTACATGTTCGCAGAAACAGTACACACATGTTCATATTAATATTTACCATGTTTGCTTAAAGGGAAAATATAACATTTGCAAACATCAATAAATAAAACTACCAATTTTTTTACGAAATACCTTGCAGGATGTTGGTAAATTTCAGTCTAAAGCATCCTGTAAAATTATGGCATCTGGTGTGAAGTCATAATCAAGAAAATGATATTTTTGTATACATTTCCAACGGTGGTCAGCCGACCACCGTTGGAAAAACCTAACTATTTTTCAACTACTGCTCCAAATTTACCATTTTTTTTCAGTCGAAATTTTGTTTGCTATTGGTTGCATATTCATGAATGGGTGCAGGCCATAGTATCTAGACTGGTTCCCGTACCGTACAATTTTCCGGCATCTATAAATTGATCCATTTCATTTTCAGTGGCGTCAGGGAACCAGACTACTTGAAAATTTCTGTTTTTCTTGGTTTTTCCAACATTTTCGAACACAAAACTTCAAACATGTCAGTGTAACAAAAATTTGATCTAATATACATGTACAATGTACTAACCCCTCAAATAGTTCATTTCTGAAAATTACAGCAAAAGCCAAAGATGTACATTCCCTTTAAATGTGACATCAGTGCATTTAGTGCATAGTGTTCATGTTCATGTCTAAATCAGAACTTCAAAAGCGGGAACAGCAAAAATGGTGATTTTTTTGATGTTGGATTTGAAATGCCACCTACACCATGTACACACCGGTTTACATTTAGAATGTAATTTGGTTACAATTTTTTTTTAAATTTCAGTACAAAAATTGTTCGATAAAAGCTACATAGGTGTCTAATTTGATAGCAAAAAAAACCCTTGATTTTAACTTTCTACACACTTTATACTGTCGTATTTACTTTGTACTGCCTGTGTACAGTTTTGTCTGTTTGTAGGCTAGAGCCATTTATTTGTACACGTGATGTACATTTTAGTGTATATATTTTGTATGTACGTAATTGTGTGAAAGCTTGTGCATGTAAATTTGTCATCTTATGTATGGGTAGCACATGTACATGTACAGTACATGTACCGTACATGTAGACAGATACGGAGCATTTTATGCCAGGAAATTAAAGCAAGTTAGAAAAGCACAGTCTTTGTCTTTGGATTCTGGGAATCACGACATCAATGTTACTCTCACCAACATACATGTATACATGTATGGGCTCAGTGCGCATGGAGAACAAGAGAGAATGCTTTTGACCACTGAACGGGAGCTGTGTTGATGGGATACTCCGCTAGTGTTTACTGAGGGTTCACGCATAGCGAGAAGTACGCATGACTAATTTGATTCTGAACGCGCACAAAGCCTTCTCAGTGAGTTTCAGACATCGCTGTGTGATCAGATGTCTTTCCCAGTGGTCTTTACTAACTCCCTTTCTTATGCCGTTGAAAGGGTACTTGTCCACGGACCCCAATAGATGTTTCTCATGATTGTACATGGATGTATGAAGGCTTTAATTAACCCTAACCCCCTAGGCCCTCTGGCTAGGATGCAACCTCAATCCTGCAAAATCTTCCAATTGCCACCAACAAAAAATATATTCAGCCTCAATCCTCCCAAATCGTCCATTAGTTTTTCTTGAATTAAGTCTTTGAGGGTGACCTCTGCCTCAATACTCCAAAATCCTCTGCCAATTACTGCTATGGTTTGAGGCAGTGCGAATGGCGTTTAGAAAAAGTGCAGATGAAATACGAGAAAACACAGGGCTGATTTATGCATGGCTGAACATAACCAATGCAGGATATGGCCTACTGGCTCGACATAATGCATCCACCATAAAAAAAGCGATACATCTTTGCCGTTCATCCTGAATCCTCTAAAATCATCCAAAACCGGCACGAGGATTTTGGAGGATTGAGTAGGTTCGGTTAACAAAACTTTGATGACGCCGTGATCTTTGTGCCAATATTGTTATCATCCCTGTTTTATCTTTTGCAGAATTCACACTGGGTAGTACACACAGCAATCGACGAGGACAACAAAGACCAATCGGGTTATGGTTCTGACGAGGAGGCAGTGATGGAGTTATCTCATAGCTTACTGCTCAACGAGCAGGCCCTGGCCCAGATAGCCGAGTCCAAACGACTCCATCTTCATCTATGAGTGGCTGCGCTTCCTGGATAAAGTCTTGGTGGCTGCACAGAAGGTGAGAGCCGGGTGTTGGGTGGGGACAGTAGGTGGCGCTGTGCAGGGCCACTCACACTTGAAGCTACTGGCATTACTTGTTACTGGTTTTTAGCTGATTGTTACCAGAGTTGTAATGACTGGAGTCAATGACTCCTGACTTGAGTCCCGACTTGAGTCACAATTTTTGGTGTCTCGACTGACTCGACTTGAGTCCCTAAGGACAAATGACTCGACTTTGATTCCCGAGTCCCTATGACAAACGACTGACTCGACTCTGAGTCCCTAAGGGCAAATGACTGACTCGACTCGAGTCACTGCGAGCAAATGACTTGACTCGACTCAAGTCCCTCACCAGAAGACTCGACTGACCAGAGCAAAGGCTAATAAGACTCGAGTCCCAAAAATAAAAGCAAAACTTACGAAAAATATTGCTGCTGGCTCAAAACCCCGGTAAAATAAATGTAAAATCCTGGATTTCATGATTTGTGGGTCATGACCTTTATCAAAGGAAAACAATTCTAGACCCGAATGCAAACCAGATTATAAGACTGAAGTTTCTTGTTAACTGTTAGTGATACAAATGACTTTCTCTCTCGTCTTTATTTGTCATATAGTGTTCAAATATTCGTGACTCGAATTGACTCGAGCTAAGTATTTGACTCAGATTCAACTTGACTCGACTACACACTGTGACCTCGACTCCGACTCGACCTTCTGACCTAATGACTCGACTCCTCGAGTCTCTGCTAGCAAATGACTTGACTCGACTCGAGAGTCACAAAAATCAGTGACTCACATAACTCTTGATTTTACTGAGCATGCAGATGTGCTAAGCAGCAATTCCTGCACAGCAGTTCCAAGGGACAATGAGCCTAAGCTTGGTCATGGCACACATTTTCATCAGAATGTGCACAAATTCATGGGTAGTGTCTTTACTACACAAGCATGCATATGGCAATTGTGCGCGCATGCAGTAGGCATATTGCAAGTGCGCATATGAAAAGCATGCTTGACTTTAGTTCACCTGAATGTGCTTAATTTCTGCTGGAAAATATGCACTGTTGTTCATCTGTGCGATTCAGAGAAAGGGGATTTCAACATTCATTTTTTTTTATTGCCCTTCCAAAGTCTGACTTGAAAGGCTCCCAGAAGAAGTTGGTCGCCCAGCCAACCAGTCAGATCACAGAGTCTCCCGGACCCCCAACGAGGGCAGGCCGCATACTGGGCAAATGCATCGGGACCGTCTACAGCGCCGCCATGTACCTATGACCTGCTGGAAACCTCCAATCTCTGCAATGACATCATCAAAAACAAGGACGATTCCGCCCAGCTTTCTGCCGCTTAGATTGTAAGTGCTACGAGTGGCCTCATTCATTTTTTTCCTACACTTCAAATGATACAGAAATAAATGCAGTGCTGCATCGGCCTTCATTTGAGGTGTCTCTTCATTGTACATTCAACCATCCTACTCTTGAACACTTCAAACCCTGCAAAATTTGGTGGATTTACATGTATACTAAGAATTATTTAAATGGTAATGTGTGGACCTTCCAGACTTTAAAGATAATTATATATCTGATAATGATTTGATACTGATTTGATGCCGTAGGTGGAGGGTTAACTGTGTTTTTGCATAATTGCAAGAGTTTCAGTTGTATACATGTACTTGTATACCAGTGTGCTTTTTTGTTTTTAGTTGATTCAATAGATAAGGAAAACATGAAAACTATTTTTGACAAGCATGTTATTTGACTTTGAGCTGTCATTAGCTCAGTCATTTACTGTAGATGACACAAAAATACAACCCAGCCAGTTAACATTCTTCATTTTGCAGATTGTTCCAGAAAAGTGGTCAAAATGAAAGAGAAAACCTTCTCTCGAAATTCATCGAAATGAATGCCTCTTCAGTTTTGTTTCACTCTATTTTGAATAATGATCCAAGTCGTTGGTCAAAAGGGTCATCACTTTTTTCCTTTTGTTTTCTTTTCTTTGTGCTAGGCTGCAGTTGCTGTTCTTGGAGCAATGTACGAGAAACTTGGTCGCATGATGGGAAGTAGTTTTCAGAAACTATCTAAGGATACCGTGTGAAAGCATTTAAAAATGCTGAGGTAAGAAGACAGATTTTGTTGTTCGATCAATTTAACTCCTTTGATAATGGAATCAATTACCTTGTAAGACGTAATTGAAACAATGCGCAGTGACATTCAAAATAATATTTATCGCCTTCACCGGTCTCCAGCACACATTATGTGCCCAGAGTCAATGAACTTTAATGTTAGTTTCCAGAGGTGGCTTGAATTTTGTACAAGTGGCGCTCTAAAATCAAAGAGGTTTTTTACACCTCAGACTTTTTGGGAATTAGACAGCCTTTTCACATCCTTATCCAGCTGAGGTCATCAAGACATCCTTTCATTTGATCTGGTGTGACTGCCAAATCGTTGTTTTTGCTGTGCGCAGTGATAGTGGGCCCACCATTGTAGCCCTTTACACAAGACCAAAACTCTATAGTGCTTGGAAAACTTTTTCTCATGCTTGAGACATCTTACAAAAATGCAACTGTGTGAAGGGGACACCCATGCTATGAAAAGGACCAGTGCAAACTTAGATCCATGGCTAATTCCTTGAGAGAGATTTCAAAGCTAAGGTCTGGACCTACGACAGCATGAAAATGATTGTCAAGCTTAAATGTTAATGTAAGTATCCCCAGTCAAAATTAAGCTCTCAAACCTTGCTAGGATATTTTTGGTATCGTGTGAAGAGGCCTTAAGGGGTGCACTGGGCACGGCACGCCCTAGTCACTGGACCTCTGCTCATGCCATTTGAGCTATGGATGCAGTGATACTCAAGAAAACTTGAACCCTAACCCTCTAGGTCTTTTTTTGCTGGGAACTATCCTCAATCCTCCAAAATCCTTCAAAATGTTGCAGTTTATATTCAAATGAAGGATACCCAGTGCCTTCCATCCTCCAAAATCCTCAGACAGTCCCAAGCTTCTCAAAATGCATTCTGTCTCCTCAATCCTCGGAAATACTCCTTGTCTTCAAACACCAATCAGCCTCAATCCTCTAAAATCCCCATGTGCTTCAACACCATTCATTCCTCAATCCTTCAAAATCCTCCTGTGTTAATCATCACCATCCCTGCCAATCCTTCCAAAATTGTCCAAACCGTCAGGGAGAATTTTGGAGGATTGAGGAGGGTTAGGTTAGCTAATCTAATTCTATTAAGGAATTCTTTTGTGTTGAGGGATACTTGGCCGCAAAACCACACTTATCATTTTTTTTTAAAATTTAATATACGTACATATTTGGTCAACAGGACGCGTTGTGAGATCATGCCAGCCTGCAGAGGATCGTGTGAAGGGCCTGGGCTCAGCGGGGTTCAATCCTACCATCGGTATATATCTATAAGGCTGTCCGCAACGCCTCTGCAGGACAGGAGCATGGCAGCCTGCAGGTGTTGCTGCCAATGTGGGCGATGCAAACATTTTTAAGTGGTTTTGTGGCAGGGCTTTACATTGGCTTCCACAGAGTGAGAGTAGAGTTAAAAACTTAGGCTTTGAGGTAATAGAATGATCCATTATTAAGCTCCTACCATTGTCCATGTTTGCAACAACATGGCGCCTTCTTTTCAATGCTGCACATTACATGTACAAGTTGCATGTGTCATACGCATGCAAGCGTATCGCTTAACCTCCCAAGCGACTCAAGCAGTCATGAATAAATAAAATTCACTTCCACTTCGCCTGCCATACTTTTAACAAAGGCTGGTCACCAGCAATCAGATCATGTGTGAAGCAACACTAGTCAAACTGGGTCAACAGACAAAGCAGGCAAGTTGTGGTCACAGCTGTTTTATCACTCACCCGGAGTCACAGCATAGCTGCAGTTTGTATCAAGTTACTTAAGCAGTCCACGGCAGTCAGGTCACTGCTTTATGTGGGCTTGGAATTCTTACGGTTGTAAACAGTCACTTGGTTGATTTTGATTGAAACTTATTGTCACAGTTAATGTTAACAAGTAATGAGTATAGCTTAACCATAAACTTGTAGTTTTTTTTTTAAATAGAAAAAAGTCTTGCAATAAGATGTTTTAACACCGTGAAGGCCTGTTGTTGCTACACACTTCAGCTGTAGATTTGACTAGTGGATCTGTGACTAGGACGCGTTTGAGTAAAAAACTCAAGTTCAAATGTTGAGGCAAGTGTTTTACTACTCTCTTCAGTGCATGCTGGAGTTGGTGAAAGAAGGCAACTTTCTGCACACAACAGAGCTAGAGAACATGGTCTCGACGTTGCTTCCTGCACTAGATGGCTCCAACTATGACGTCCGCAGTGCAGTCTCCAAGCTTCTTGGAGTTCTGCTGGCCACAACTCCAGACCAACATTTCAAAAGGTGGGAAAAGGAAGATAGTCGCCTTTTCTTGAGCATTTTGATCTCTTTATACAGCATTTCTTCATAAGTTTAGATCGGCTTATTCAAATCCTGGCATTGTAATGATTTTCTATAAATGAGAGTTTAACGAGTTGCATTTTTGGAATATCAAAGTCTTATGTTTATCGTTGATCTTGGTGGTCTAGTCTCAGGTTTAAGAACTGTAAGCACATTGGGTGTGAAAATGCATAAATGTTACATGCACACTGATAATCTTGATACAAGATTACTGTGATAGAGGCATCATGATACATGAAATCAGGAATTAAGATACTAGGCTTATTCAATTTTGACAACAGAAATAATGTTCAGGCACCTGTAGTTGAAATAATTCAGAAGTTAACATATGTAACATGTATGAACAGCGCATAAATCATTTTAAAAGTTTTCTCTCCCAAAATGAAAGATGGTAAAGTAGATGTTAGAAGTTCTACAGAGTTGCAAATGTCTGAAAATTGTGTTTGAACACCCAGTTACTGCATGTTGAATACTTGTGGCTCATTCTATAAATTTGAGGTCCACTTTTCCTTTCCCTTCCCTGCTAGTGTTACATCTGATATATGTGATTTTATCTGATGTACCGCACTCTTTAATGCAGTCGTCCTCCAAGAGTGATAATGAATAGTAAAACCTACCACGAAAAAAAAGAAATTGTGAAGTCATTCTTTATAATACATGAATGGCAAATTACAAAGAAACATGTACAAAGGTAACAGGCACAGGAAAAATGTCACAGTTTGGACCCCTAAATATATGGAGTGACCCATGTACTTAAGTGAGTAAATACATCAATATATACACTGAACCAAAATGCGTCTTCTATCACATTTCAGTGCTCGATACATCTCTGTAGATTATGACTTCATCAGTATAGAAATTTTTAACAATCCAGCCATGAGCTAATCCAAAACTTGTTTGGCATATGTCTCTTCTGGACAGGATACTGTTAAAGAGGTGTACTTATGACATAAACAGCTTGATCGTTGCACTTTTGTGGCAGAATGCAAGGTGAGTGTGAACCACAACTTGCACGTGATACAAAGTGCAACTGTTTTCAGTATCATTTGTCATAAATTGCAAATAATTGCTGTTTTGGGCCAATTACTAAGTAATGGCTGGATTAAGGGATTTCTGTACTGATTAGTTGTTATTATTTTGAGCGAGAGGTGCCTTGTAGTTTTTGAGTTAGACAAAAAGTATTGGAGGAGAGGCTTTCTTTTTGGTAGGTGTAGATGTCAAACACTTCCAGAACTTAATTTAACAAACTAATCAAGATATACATCATATCCCAACATCCATATCATGTTGCATATCAATGGTTATAAAAGATGCTTGTACAGGCACAGATCCTAGAGCCAAGCGCTCCAGCATAGACGATGTCTACAATCTCCTGTCGTTGGGCTTCATCAAGGGGACATCCAAGCTTCCTCAAAGCGGGCGGAGGAGAGCAGAAAGGGGCGGGATGATCAACAGGAGGTCCGGGTCGGATTCACTCATGTGAGTATAGTCACTCATGACGTGGTTAATTTATTGATTGCAGTGGGTTGAAGTTTCAGCTCAGATATTACACTTTTCTAGAGAAACAGTGAAAAAATAATGCCGGAGTCTTATAAAGCCGCACGTATCTACCAACAATTAGGTACTACAAGGTGCTGGAAATTATGTCTATTTTTAAAGGCACGTAAGTGAAGTTTATGAGAAAATATGGAGACCACGTTATGTAGCACCTTTAAGGGTTTATAAGCGTGCTGAGGCGGATATTGCAGCCAATGTGCCAGAAACACTCAGGGCAAATCCTCTTCTCTTAACGTATAAGTGTTACTGGGTTCAAAACCTGCATTACACAGCACGGGACTCAATACGGCTTTACGTCCCATCCGAAGGACGGCTAATAATGGTAAAGTGCCTTGCTCAAGAGCACACCATTTTGCCCGCCGGGAGTCGAACACTGCAATTCATGTTGGACCACAGCACCCTACCATGCCCACTCACCTGCAAAACCATGCACAACCTTTTGATCCCCAGACACATTTTTGTCCGTAGTACTCTTCATTTTCAAAAATTCAGTCCATTGATTGATCGTTCTTAAATAACCTACATTTCTTGATTTGTTCTGCTTCAGGAACATCTAATCTTACAATATGAGGCCACATTTTGGAGTATTTCCATTTGGATTTGAATATCCCCTAACCCCTGCTAGACGTAACACAGTGCATTCAGGTGTAAAGGTCTGTTCTGACCTTGCTGCATTTGAGCCATCAGCACCAGTGCCTAAACAATTGTGAAAAGAATGAGAGCTTGTCCCATCAATTAATGCCAGAGTTGTATCCTGCTGCGGTTGATGACCGTTACAGACTCTGAGAGGCAGTTCGGCCGTCAGATGTCTGGATATTAGAGTCTCCCCTGAATTATTCTAAAGCCGATTAATTCGGTTGAAACTTGAGACAAAGCAAAGGCTTTTTGAAAACCCAGATAGATCTTAGATTTCACTGATTGGATCCTGTAACATACATGTACATGTTCATCATCGCTATCATCATCCTCCAAACCATCTTGCAGGCCCTCACGTGGTCTTGAGTCCGGACTCCTGGGCGGCCTCTGGCTGGAGCGCAATCCTCCAGCTGTTCCTGGAGAGGGTCTTTTGACATCGTAAGCCAACCCCCGCTCCACCCCTACCCACGTGGATGCTGTCTATCTCCGCCGCTCACGCCACCTTCATCCTGCGGCGCCCACCCTCTGGGGGGGAGCATGCTGGGAGAGAAGGCCCAAGTCTCCTGTTGCAAGCAGCTGTGTGGGATCATCACCAACTACATGAACTCTGTCGGAATTGAGTTCCACCCAACCAGCTCATTTTTACAAACATTTTTGATGTACATATGTGACCCCCTCCACAAAAAAAAGAGTATTATTTTGCAAATAAGTGAAATTGAGTTATGTTTTGGAAAGCCCACAATGTAAGCTTTCATTTGGTGTATACACTCAACCAAAAGAAGCAAGTCCCCTTACTTTGTTGTCTACCCAATACTACTGGGCACATCTCGCCTAACTTACGACTGATCAGTACAAAATTCTTAGCACCAGCCATTCTTTGTTTGGCCCAAACAGATAAGGTGTACAAAATTATGTAATTATGTATGGCAATGGTACCGAAAAATACAGTATTGGTATACGTGCAAGGTGAGTGTGAAACCACAACTTCCACATATACAAAAGTTGCAACTGTTTTCGATATCATTTGTCATAAATTGCATAAATTCTACATTATCACTGTTTTTGGCCAAATAAAGAGTATGGCTGATTGCTACGAATTTTTGTACTGATTAGTCGTTATTTGAGCGAGAGGTGCTCAGTAGTTTTTGGAGTTAGACAAACAAGTATTGGCGGGGAGTGGGGGACCTTTGTTTTTGCTGACTGTAGTAGAGCTCCATAGCACCTCCCATTCCTGGAGATATGATATATTTACATATTAATTCCTTTCTTGGAGTTCAAATTACACAACTGATGAGAAAACAGGCTTTGAAATAGCTGGCTCTGTTCTAGAACAATAGAACAATGCACTCAAAATTGGTCATTTCTTTGCACTTTATTCATCAAAATCAACATTTCTGTGAATGAACCCTGAAACTTCAGGTATTAAGAATGTCATTCATGACAAGAAATTGACACAATTTGACAAATGTTCACCTCTCTCAACATTGAGTGGGCTAATATTACACGATAATGCACAGTAGCGATTTTGCCCTCTTTTGTGCAGCGGGTCACAAACACTAATTTGATCACTGAAGGTACAGCTTCTGGCTTTCATTTTTGTTTGATTTTGTCTTGTTGCACTGTTCACTGAGGACATGATCTGAAACAGCTGTTTGATTCTCTTTTTTACAGGCTAGGGAAGTATGATTTTAATTGGAATGTTTCTCTGTATACAATTCGAGTGCAATTGCATTTTTGTTGAATACGTCTGCCAAAGGTAGTCAGGAAATGGGAATGGGGCCTTTTTTACCAAAACGGGAGCCGCCCAACTATAAGGACTGGATAAACTCAGTTGGTAGAGTTTTACCGTGAACGGTAGTCCGAGGTCGCAGGTTCCAGTCAAGGAAATCTTTGTTCCAGCACTCAAAAATAGTTAGTCTATACTTTTGAAAAGGATAGATAATAATATACATTTACCTGCAGTATGACATCTGTAGGACACGAGGACTATGTAGAATACTCTTACATGGCATATACAGGTTCAGGACATGTATGTGTGACAGCGCCCCTTGAATTTTTTCAAAGATATTGTACACAAAGCACATGATTTTTAATGGATTGTTTCTCTGAATACCGTCTAGTGCATTGGGCTGGATAGCTCAGTTAAGGTACCAGGAACAGTATTCAGGAGGTTGCAGGATCATATAACCCCACGCTCTAGTGTAATATCTTTGTAGGAACTGACTCATTTGAATAAGTTAGTTGAGAAATAGACTTTATTTTGAATCCCTCCTTTCTTATTACAGCTGAGCCGAGGTGACAGCGGCGTGCCACACCCACGCATAACCCAACACACATGCACGTCTTGATATGCGCCTTCATGCAGGAACTAGGCAGTCTGGTCAAGTCCCTGTCCACTACACAGTTCTTTGGTTACCCGAACCCAATGCTAGTAAGTCTTGCAGTGGTGTGAAATCTCAGCTTTAAAGCTGATTTCAGTTTTTTTGCTGTGGATTTCAGCTTTTTTTCCTCACTTGCTGTGTATCAAAGTATAGGAGATTTCCAAAGTTCAGCTTTTTTTTTACACCTTTTCAGCTGTTTTCAGCTGTTTTTATCAGTGGTCACTACACCCCTGGTCTTGGATTTGGTCTATAGGCCATGTCACCATTTATAACATCATCAGGGATGAGATTTGAGTCAGAATATTTTCCCCTGATTTCAGGATATTTTTTGTGAGGATTTTGCCTGATATCCAGGATTTTAAAAGAATTCCTTTTGAATCTGGAATTCCAGAGGTTTTACCCTAAAGGTGTTTTTAAATATAGTAGGTTTTGCCTTCACCGATGTAGATAAATTACTATACTAGTGTGTTTCCCGAGTGAAAGCTGGAAAAATCACTGGTGGGACTCGAACCACAACCTCCTGCTTTATAGTGCAGATGTCTTATCACTCGACCATCAAGCTAACGGGATCGGCTGGCGGCCCAAATCTGATGTAAATAGCAGTTTTTACCTTTAAAAGTTTATATAGAACAAAAAGAAATGGGTATTTGAGGGGTGCAAACATATACCCTTCGTTGCTCTGGAGCCCTGGTGACCCTCAGAACCTCTGCCGTTTATTTTGTGTGGATTTTTTTGGTTTCCCCAATCAGTGAAAAGCATTCACAACTCTTTGATCACGAAACACGAGTTTAATAGAACTCTTTATCTCCAAACGAACAAGGCAATTGACTTATCTTTTGAAATCACCATTTCTTTGATTTCTTCTAAATGACAGCAAACTTCATTACGGGAATACTTTCACAGGGTGTGTAGTACCAGTGTGATCTTTAACTCAAACAAGCTTTTTAATAACACTTAATGGAGTTACTTTTTGGGATAAATGCAAATGATCCTATATGCCTGTAACCCTAACTCCCTATGCCTTTTGCTAGGGTGTAGCCTAAATCCTGCAAAATCACTCCAATTGGCCTCATGGAAAAATAGTGATAAAGCCTCAATCCTGCAAAATCCTCCGTAATATCTTGAATGCGGTCCTTGCAGGGTGACCACTGCCTGAATCCTGCAAAATCCTGCGGCAGTGACTGTCAATATGTTGACGCTTGGCCGATGACATCCTGGAGCAGTATGGAGGATTTCAAAGCTTTAATCCAGGCCTATACTTATGCATGGCTAGAAAGGCAAAAAACAATACAAGGTCTGGCCCAAGACCATGACAAAGTGCATCCTACGTAATCAGTAATGCACTTTGCCATGTGTAACCTCAATCACTCCAAATTCCTCCACTTTGGCAAAGAGGATTTTGAAGGATTCAGCGCAGTTAAAGGGATAAAGAGTTACACTATACATCCTGTTAATCTCCTGCAGACATGTGTGACGCAGTAGCCAGCGCGTACTCCTGCACTCCGAGCCCAGCAGCCCGACCTAGCCGCGGCCTGGTGCCTGCGCGTTGCATCGCTGTGGGCCCTGCCCCACTCCCAGCTCACGCCCGGTTGCTGGACCGCTGCACCCGGTACAGGCTCCACAGCCTGAAGAGTTCCTCCCGAGGCTGTGTCGGTTACAGCGCCACATCGCCACCCCTGCTGGGAGGGGTGGCGTGGACTGCCCGCTGGGGATCCCTCACGCCAAGGGAAAGGTGAGAGTCAGTGGTCTTAACCCATTACCACCTGATCTATATGTGACCTGCATTATAGCATAATGAGGAATAACCCCACTCTTTGACTTTCACATTACACACATCATGTTAAAAGGCAAATCATTGGCTTTCAATGATACCGAATTTATTTCTGTAGCTTAATTTATTTCAAAGACATGATGCAGTGTCCTGCCAAGTTTCGCTAACCTCATTTCAGAAAATGGCTTTAAAATAAGAGACACGCATTGGGCCACCAACAGCGAAGTGGCTTGTCTTCAGTTTTCCACTTTGGGGTATTAATGCCACAAAAGTGCATATTGTGAATCTTAGATACCTGGAGGCTACTCAAAAATACACAAACAATCAATATCGATTTTGACATAATTTTTCTAGTATATGCGACTTCAGGCGTCGATTATTTAAAACAAGGTTTTGGGGGACATTCCTCATTTTGCCTCATTGGAGTGCACACATTGTACTACATTGTATTAAATTGTATTTATTCCCAGACAAATCCATAAAACCATGCATTGTTGGGGCTGTTTCGAAGACGGTACTGGGAGGTAACATGCAGGGGCAGATTGGGGCACTATAGGAAACCAACGGGTTAAGAGATTTTTAATGTGTTTAACAAAAAACCTTGCTTTTCTTAATGATGTTGACTCTTTTTTATGCTGGCATGGGTCCAATTATCATCCTCTCACCAGGTTACATATCTGAAAATAGAGACATGCAATGGTCATATGCATTTAGGAATGCTACTGCGATGGGCCTGGGTGTAAAAGTGTATTGCTCACGCTCTGTGTTTTGTGTAATGCTATGTGCGCTGTGTACAGAGCCCTGAGCTGGTAAGCTTAAGTAACGCTATTGTAATGCTGACGTGCAGCCGTACAAGTGAATGTACTGTGTGATGCTGATGTACGAGCTTGCATGGCAAGCGAAATGAAGTACATGTACAAGGCTGAACAGGAGTTTATGCTTTGCCGGGCATACATTACTTACATTGGCGATATATTGTTTACGTTGGTGTGCATTTACTTACATTGCTGTGTATTTTATACATTGGTGTACATTTTTACATTGTAGTGTATTACTTACATTGGTGTGTATTAATGCATTGTGATATATTGCTTACATTGTTGTGCATTGTTTACACTGTTGCTTATTGCTGACTTAGTAGCGCATTGCCTACATTACTTAATATTATTGAGGCTGTGCACGTTGCTACTTATGTAAGCTGTTACCGTAGTTGTCTAATTGTGTAATTGAGTGACCATGTTAATCAACCTCATTAAGGCTCAATCACTACTGTATATTTCTTGATTATTATGTAATAAATTCTTATCATATTTGTTGTGCTGACAATCCTGTTGTCGAGGTGTATTTGTTGCTGGTTTATTGTGCAATTAACAGAAAATAATCACAATCATCATAATCGGCGGTACATTTCCTCCAAAAGGAACCCGCTCCCTAAGCCTTGGGGTTGCTGTGAGTGGTCTCTTGCCAGGTGGGAGCCGGCGTATGTTCCATCAGGTAGATACCGATGTTGAGCTGAGGTTGCCCGAAGAGACTACTTGGTATGTGTCTGGGGCAACTGGGAGGCGAAAGTCCGGCACAAGGTGTTGCCTGAATGAGTCCCAAAATTTGGGAGGAGGTGAGGTTTATGTAGAGTGCGCCTCTGAAGGACTCAGGCTTAAGGATAAAATCCCGAGCTGGGTTGACGCCAATCGCCTGGGAGCAGCGAGAGTCAAGTCATGCGACCTGATGCTGTTCCTGTCCGGGCACGATGGCGTGGAACAGGGTAGGCCAAGTACTAGCCCGTTCGTTTGTGATAGGGAGAAGGTTACCCCTACACAGGTGCACAGTGAACTGCTAAGTTTTGCAACTCGACCAGCCGAGGCGAAGAACAGTTCAGCTGAAAGAGTGGACACCTTGTCAGTAGGTCCTCGACCACTGAAGCGAGGCACGTGTCCATGGTGAATTGGGTCCGAAGGAAGTTGGGAGCCACCAAATCACTGGCCAAACATAACCCCTGACCGATATAATTGGAAAGTGCTCTAGAAAGAGTACTTCGCCATTTTGAGTCATACCGTGAGGTAAACCAGTGGAGCGAAGAGCAAGCTGGGAAGTGGTTATCCGCAAGTTTGCAAAAAGATGCTCTGTGGTTGGTGGGCGACTGTCAAAAGCACACGTACAGTGCACTGGTCAAGTTGCTTGAGCGTAGGCTTGGGTCAGCATGACAGAGTGAGCGGTATCTCGTTGAGCTCAGACACCGGCGCCAAAAGCCGAAAGAGGGATCGCTAGAGTTACGGCAGGCAATCCATGAGTTAACATTGCGAGCGTACCCTGAAATACCAGAAGATGCTCGAGAATAGTTGGCAAAGAACCAATTCATAGATGCCATTGACAGCCACTCAATTAGAGAGGGCATCAATAGAGCCCGTCCAAAAACTTTGGACAAAGCAGTCCAGGCTGCCCTGGAGACTGAGAATTTTGAGAAGGTCGAACAGCACAGATTGCTGGACCGGCAGCCCGCCAAATTGGCGAGGTCTCTGGAACAGAGCGGAGGCTTGTGAATTTAGAGCATAGTCTCAAAGAGGAGGCCAAGACTGTAAACTATGTGACCGAGTTGGTCAGAGTCATTGTCGGGTCAGAGCAAAGGCCAGAAACAAGGCAAGGGCGTGTTGTCTTCCAAGACACACAAGCCCGGGAATGCCAAACCTGGACACTTTAAGTGTTTCAAGTGTGGTGAGAAGGGCATTTCACCCGAGGTGTAAATCAGCCTCACAGAGAACCTGCGGGAAGGCTGAATAGTCCCGAGGGTCCAAAGCAGACTCTGTGAACCCGAGGCTGGAGAAGTGAGGTCAAAAGCGTGAGGATGGGCAACGAGTACGGATAATTACTCTGCCCTGATCCAAGCCGTGGTCCTCAATATGGATTGTTTGTGGATGGATTGGTACATGTACATGTATGTGCAACCAATATGTCGATTCTTGATTGACAGGGGTCCACCTACACGGTAATAAGAAGTGCGGTGTATTACCAAATCCCCAAAGAAAAGATCCATCTTAGAGAGGGTAAACGTCCAGGTAAAACAAGTGGACGAAAGCCAGTTAGCTGTGCTGGGCATGGCTTTGGTTGAGGTGCAAGTTGGTAGGACCACGCACCAAGTGAAGGCAGTATTTGCAAGATCAAATACTGTGGTATCCTGGGCATGGATTTTCTCGTGCCAACAGGTGGAAACATAGACTTCCAATTAAGGGAGTGGAGGCTCAATGGTGAGTGAATGAAGTGCACAAATGGCGCAGGCCAGCGCTTTGTGGGATGCGTTGTAGTTTGTAAAACTACGGTAATCCTGCCATGTCATGCAGCTGTGGTCCCTGGCCAAATTGCTTGGAAGGGTCCTGATTTGCTCGGGCCAGCCATGGTATAACCAGTGGAAGGTGGTGGTGACCTAGCCAAGAAGGCTTGTTGGTGGCCAGATCTCTGGTTGAGACTAAACCGATGTTGTTCCATTGCGGGTCTTCAATCCCGGAAGGGATAAAGAGTTGCACATGAGGGGACAACAGCGGGAGTGATCTCCCAGATTGAGCCCAGTTCAATTCATGATGAATTGAACGTGAAGGCAAACACAGGGAAGGAGTTGCCCTGTATTTGCAAGACTTATATGAGAGGGGTACAGCCAATGTAGAGGCTAAGTACCATGATGATGTCGGATATGTCTTATAGACTTTCCAGATGTGTTGTCAAGGATGACCATGACATCGGTCACACGGACGTGGTCAAGCATGACATAAACACTGGTGATGCTAGGCCTTGGTAAGGGCTCTGGAGTTAAGCATGTTGTTATCCTGTGGTAGTCGAGGGTCTGTGCCAAGCTTGGCATTGAGAGGGTTGTACCGGCAAAAGCTAGGCCAGGGATAACCGGGTCGTCTAAGGGATGAACCTGCCCAGAGCTTAAAGGCAACAGCGACACGACTAAAGTCGACCCCATCCATGAAGAGGACGATGACGGAGACCCGATGCATGATGGTACCACGACCCAGATGAGGCTGGATGGCAACAGAGTCACGACCGAGATGCAGAACAGGGGGGACTTTCGGCAGGTTAAGCCTAGGTGGATGAGGAGAGTCTGATGGGAGTCTAGTGAGCGCTGAGCTTTAAACAATTTAACCATTTAATATGTTGAGTTACGGTTTTCACAAAAATTAAATGTCAATTGTCGATCAGGAAAATCATTTAATCAAAATCCCTCCATTTTCATAAACTTCAAAATCTTGTCAATTTGTAACTATATTTAACAGTTAATATATGTGCAGCAAGGTCTTCAAATTATCCAACCATTCTTCCTCTAAATGTATTTAAAATGCAGTGACAATTTTTTGTACAAGTTCTGTGAATATTTAATGAGCAAAGTTTGATTCAGGTTCTCTATAGTATTTCTCTGGTGAAATCTTGTGAATATTTAATTAGGTGAAAATTGGTGTTCTTGTGCCCTTATAGCGTGTACAATATCTTGTGACTAGAAAACGTTAAGCCTTATGTTTTATATTGAATTGTGAAGAGGAAGTTACCGTAAGCTTTAGGTCACTTTCCTTTTTTTATTATGGTTATGGAGTACAAGGTCATACCCCAGCATGTTCAATCCTATATATGTAATGGAAAGTGTATGGGTGCTACCATCCTGTCGTTGAAGGCAGCTGACATAAACGCCTAGACAGTTTCGGCCAAACCATTTTTGCGTCACCTGCTCAACATCAAGTGGCAAGACCATATGACAAATGAAATCCTGATGGAGATGATCAGCGACTGGTTGTGCTTCAGCAGTAGCACTGTGGTGGAGTGAAAGACATCATGGTCTGGCCATGTGGTTCGGCAGGGCGGCATGGCAGCAGCTGTTGTGGATGGGATGCCAGAAGGATGTCATCGCTCCATGGGCCGGCCAAAGATGCGCTGGGTGGACAACTTTGAGAATGGTCAGGGTGTGACACCAACGAACTGAAAGCAGCAGCACTGGAAAGACGGGCTGTGGTGGGAGCGAAACCAGTGATCCCAACTGTGTATAATTTGAGTAGGAGACCAATAACTAATGCCTATGTCTATTGAACGAATGAAAGTGTAGTGACTTATATAACCAGTCTATTGCTATTGTAATGTTATTGTGTGTTAATGTCTCGAACTGTACTCTGTACTCTGTACATGTACCCGGTGGTGCGTGCGTGACTGGGGGCAGGTTAGCGCTCAGTGTGTGCATGCAGGTACGTGATTGGTTCCCAAAGGCTCGGATATGTGTTTGTACAGCTTTTGCATATTTACCTGGGAGGTACCGGTAGCATGTGACTTTCTGCATCAGTTGAGTCATGGACAGTGGACAGTAAGGTAGTGTATTACTCGCACTCTGTGCTTTATGTAATGCTGACATGCGTTGTGTACAGCAGACGATTTCACACAAAAAGAGTGCAGCTTGCGCCGTGTGTTAGACTTACACAACAACTTTTTTCGTACAGCTGCGCAATTAAACTACGATTGATTTCACAAATTATGGCATAGCTGTGCAATGTTATAACATATTTAAACATATTGGAAGAGGATAAAAACAACATTTACAACAACTGTTTTTGTGTGAATTTGTTCATTGTGAAACAGTCTTTGGATCACCTTGGCCCGTCATGATGAAAATTATGTTGACTGACTTTCTTTGGAATCGTGAAGCAACTCTAAAAGTTATGTTACAAGTAAAATAGAAATTCACTTACTTCTAACATAAAGTTGTGAGTGTCTTGTTTCAACCTTGATAAGTTGTGCAATAAAGGGCTCCACGATCTACGGAGACTGTGGGTGAGATGTTAAAATGACAAGTATCACAGTTGAAAATGCTGATTCATCTCCCAAAAATATGCTGGATTCATCATAAATAGGACTGTGGATTGTCACTCAAGCTGTGCACATGTGTTAAAAGTAGTGTTAATCTACCGTTTTCGTTTTTACAGGTCATATTCAGTATTGCCGAGGATTTACTCAGAACAGCCTCTCAGAACAGCCGGATGTCTCTGCACAGAACACAGGCCAGCTGGCTTATACTAGGAGCTGTCATGACGTTAGGTGAGGGAGAAATTCATCCATGCTTACAAACTGTATTGTGATGCACTGGTTGTAGCATTTGCAGACTCTGAGAGTTATCGGATTTAATAATAATAATAATACCGCAGTCTTATATAGCGCACGTATCTACCAACAATTAGGTACTCGGGCGCTGGAATTATGTCTGTTACTAAAGACAGGTAAATGAAGTCTATGAGAAATATGAGACCCATTATGCGCATATTGCAGCCACTGCCAGAAACACCGGGGCAAACCCCTTCTCTTAGAGATAAGTGTTACTGAGTTCTTTAACGTGCATTACACAACACACGGGACCTACGGCTTTACGTCCCATCCGAAGGACGAAGCAATAATGGTAAAGTGCCTTGCTTAAGAGCACAAGCACCATGTTCCCCCAGTCAGGATTCAAACCCATGTACCTAGCACATGGGTTAAACACCGTAACTATTGGACCACAGCACCCCAAACCAGTTCGCACTGGAAGACGTGTACGTACATGCAAAAGTTTTCCGAAATTCAGATCAGATTAGTGAAAAACCCGCAACGAGCGAGGCTGTTAGCGACCTGCTTACAGTGAGCGAGGTCAGAAAAATCAGGGTGTGCTACCTTCAGATCATGACCTGAACCCATCTGGCATCGAGTTTCGTGAAAAATAATCTTGAGCCTGGGTCTGGTCACTGTCAAAATAAACCCAGCTCGAACTGGTTAAAGTCTTCATTTGGTAATTCAGCTGTTTGTAATTTAGTAAAACAATTTTATCTTCTCAATTTCTGGTTAGCACAAGCTTCTGTGCAATTTCATTACCAGCTTGACCATGCTGCCATTGTTTTGATTCCTTTGCTTGAAACCTCAAATGTCTGCTGGTAGCCCCATTGAAACTACATGGTATTCAGTATCCAACTGTAAGCAATGTATGTTCTGCTAGTCAAATTGTAAACAGCCGAGTAAGATTTTGTTTGTTTCAGCAGGGATCTAGCAAAGTACTTGCAATATTGATAAGGGTTAGGTAGAGGCTGCAACTGCAAGTCTCGCCTGACACAAATGTGTCATGACAGAATTAAGGCAAACATGATCAGAGGCTTTAAGATATCGACCCTGAACCTCCTGATGCTTCAGAATCCACCAGGACAATAAGCAGTTTGGTATTCCATAATAGTATGTGCACAACAAAATTTGACCATTTTTTTCACGATAAACACGGCAGATAAATCCACACAAGGTAATGGGGGACGTGGTAACGGAACCTGCATTCTGTATAATTTTCGTGCAATCGATTGAACACACCAGACACCTAAAAACACTTTTCTGTCCAAATTTTTTTTGAAAAATGTTACTCAAGAACATGACGATCTCTTAAATTTTGCTGGTACCCCGCTATGCTTTTGCACGCATACAATGAAACGTTTATCGAAAGAAAATCGTCAAATCTTGATGTGCACATGCGCAATTGGAATACTGAACTGGCTTATTTGGAGGATTCCACAAGATTGAAGAACATAGAGTTAAGCCATATTATAACTTGATGCCACTTCTACATGTAAGTTCATGTACAAAGCATGTGATAATGGTTTTCTGCACAGTGCCTTGGTAAAAGGGATTAAAGCTTGGTCCGTTGTTTTTATCCTCAATATTGTAGGTACTCCAGTAGTCAGGAACCACCTGCCCAGGCTGCTCCTCCTGTGGCGTAACGCATTCCCAAGATCGTCCAAGGAGCTGGAGTCGGAGAAGGCCAGGGGAGATGCGTTCACATGGCAGGTCACGTTAGAGGGGCGAGCAGGAGCACTTTGTGGTAGGATTCCTCTGTAACTTACCTGTGTCTACTCTGCAAACACCACTCTTGGTGTTGGTAGAGTCTGAATGAACGCTTACTGGTCTCTGTGATGCGAATTGAGATGTGGGAAAGAGTTCCATACTTGGACTTCACTTGACACCCTGTGCACAAACCCTAGGAGACTGGTCTGAAAAGTTCCAAGTGTTTTCTCAGTAAATGCTTCAATATTTTCTCTGCTAACTTTGACTTTTTATGACATGTCATTGCTTTCTGATGGCTGATAGGTCAGTGCAGGGAAAAATGAGTGATGTCCATGTATAGAATTCTTCCAGAGGTGTGGAACACTTGTAACACCTAAAGAGCCAATCATCGGTTTGCCCAGGCATTCAACATTTCCTCATTCGTGATGCATTTTTTTTGGGCAGAAGTATACAATTTTAAAGGTAAAAAAAGTGTCTCTGAAAGTTTAATATGAGATGCTTTGCATCATGTGCAGTCTAAAGTTCAGGGCTTATTACATTTTTATTTTTGGGTAAATTACCTTTTCGGTAAAAACCAGACACCAAGCATGCCAAGAATTTCAAATTCTTCTGGCTGGCAACAGATTTCTCTAACACATTACAAGCTGTATTACAGTGTGTTTATTCGCTGATGAATCAATAAAAGCATATTGTGCTTGCGATGTTTCGGCGCTACTTGGGGTAAAAGGCTAGGCAGTTTTGGGCACTACAGTGAATAATGGTTTAAACGTACATGTACATGTCATCAACCCTATCTGCAAAAATAAGAAGGAAGTAGGCACTATTACCAGTTTGCAGTTTATTGTTGCAGTCAAGCATGTTTTCCTTTATGGGATTTCATTTCCTACTTACTTGAAAAACCTTTCTAAACAGTGTTGAAAAAACAAAAAGTGGCAGAAATAAGTCATAAGTCAAATGGAATTACATGTAGCCCAACATTGTTGTGCAAAGGAAAGACCACTCACTCCTGCCTCTATGTTTTTGTTTTGTTTTTCATTGCAGCCATGCAGAGCTTCATTACTCATTGTCGTGATTTAGTGACTGACGACGTCATTAGGAGATGCATGACACCACTGGAGTGTGCCATGTCTATGCTGGCTGAGTAAGTACACTTGGGCCATTGTGGAACTTTGTCTCCCCTGTTAAGAAGTCCTGGTTCTGAAAAAAAGAAACTGTTGTGAGAATTTGCTGTCTTGACTTAACGTTTGTTATCTAGACAGCACCCTTTTTAAAAAATGGACAGAACGGTAATTTGAAGAAGAAATTGTCTTCTTTGTTCTAATTTCTACATATAAATGCATTTTACAAAATAACGTGAGTTTTTTGCACCACATGGTTTTAGGATCAAGAAAAAAGCTTTTGGGCAATTCCATGGTTACTCACGTTACATTTTTGATGTACTTTTGAGTTTCCTTGGGCTGTAATTACCTTACTGAAGAGGTTTAATAACTGTTATCCCCATGGTAGATAGAGTAGACCTAGACCTACCTAAGCACCAGAGATGACATTCAGAAAAATGTATTGTGTATGATAAACAAGACGCACACAATCGGTTACTCACGTTACGAAAATGTAACGTGAGTAACCGTGGAATTGCCCCTTTGTACATGTCATGTCAGTTGAGCGTTAGTTTTTTTCTTGGAAGGAGGGGCTTTCATATTATGCAAATAACATTCTTGAAAGCAAAGTCATGAAATTTGACTTCAGCAGGGTGTTTGTATCTGTGAATGGTCGATACTGGTTAACGGATAACGTATGCATACACGTATCCGTTCAGATGCAAAACCTCTCTATTGTCTATGTTGCATTGTCTTGCACTTGGTAGGGTTAGGGTTGAAAGTATTTACTTAATTTTGTAAATCCGCAAACTTGTCCAAAGTTGTACTCTTCATGCCAAGCAAACAAATTGAGCCTGAAATCACGTCCTCTTGACTGCTTTAAAGAGGTTGTGGAATGCTGAAAGTCGTTTTGTTTTTTATATTTTTTTATTGTAGAGTAGACCCATATATATATCAAAATGACAAAGTCCCATTCTTTTGTAATGTGCATTTATATGTTTGTAAAACTGAAATTCATCGAGTAATTTGTTGGTTGGCGAGCGCATAATTGAAATCAACAGTCGTCGGGTTCTTCGTAAAATGAGAAAAATTGTGATGTTATAAACAGGACTCGTTTATACTACGCTGCATCGGGAGTCCTGTTTATTCCGTCACGATTTACTATGTTTTGTTTGCTGCCCGCAATGACGACTTTTACACAAATAGCACAAACAGGACCTGAAAAACAGCTCTCAAAAGTACCTTTTGTACTCATTTCATGACAGACACAATAGTCGTTTTTATTTCATCACACCTTAG
>JASAOE010001107.1:0-50000 GCA_029964075.1 Patiria pectinifera
AAATTGACTGAAGTTGCCTTTTAGTACAGTAGCCTACATGTATGTTTTGGGACTAGATGGCGACACTGATCGGGAACACATAGCGATTTTCATGTCAAGTTTTGTATCTAATCTATACGGCAATATTACTCTCTGTTTGATATTTTTCAAAATACTTCCCGGAAAAGCTTTTATAATTTCCATGTAACTGCACTGGGAAGAAAGGTGATGTAACGATCACTCATGGACAGTGAATTAACATCGGTGCGTTGTTGCATGCAAAAAGATACGAGCTGAGAAAGTTGGCTTTGGGGTAGGGCGTACTCTAGTCCGAAAATTTAGGCCTCTCAATACTGTGTATGAGACAGTGTTGGAGCAAAGGCTTTGACCCTCAAGGCCAAGGCCAAGGCCAAGGCTTTGACCCTCAAGGCCAAGGCCAAGGCTTTGACCCTCAAGCCTCGAGGCCGAGGCCAAGGCCAAGGCTTAACCCTCAAGGCCAAGGCCAAGGCCCTGTTTTATGAAATGACCACTGATATAGAACTAATTATAGTCACATGAGTGATACATCATCACGCAAGGGCGGATCCAGAACACAATTTAGGGGGAAGGGGGAAAGACATTTTGGTCCCCCCCAAAAAAGTGGGTCAAAAACTTACGGCTTGGGCTTCGGGGCCTGCTTAAGGGCCCCGAAAAAAATTTGGATTCGAGATGCTCTGTGGTGCGATTTGAGGCAATTTCTGACCACTTTAACCAATGTTTTTTGAGGAAAAAATGGTGGTGTACTCATTGCCTGCCTTTATTACGACGTCACATTAAAAAAAATGGTTTCTTTTTTTGGGGGGGGGGCATGGCCCCTTTTGGCCCCCCTGGATCCGCTCTTATCATCACGAATTGCTCGTTACGAAGAACAACATTTCTTTAATTGCAATCAACATGCTCGCATAGGCCTACGCCGTTTTATGACTGCACTGTATCTATTAAAGTATAAGTTCAGGTCTTCAATATGGTTTAACTAAACAAAATAATGATTTACTTCTATATTGACACACAATTCTCCCAAGTGTAACAAAAGGGGGATCCAAGAAACTGATTTGGGAAATTTTTATTTGCTGGCCCAACATGGTCAGAAATATCAGCATTATCTAAAACAGATACATGCAAATCTTTAGCACTTATCAGGGAGACATATACAACCAATCAGATCTATTCCATAGTTATATGCAATTAAAGTGATCATCTCATTAGCCCCACAAGTGTACGGAGTATTTTTGCAGCAAATCTACTACAATGGTAACAAAATGTGATGCTACAAAAGTGGAAGTGTGCCCAACACACAAATCTATAGGGTGCTTCCCTCCTCCATGGTGATACGATTAAAATGGTAACAGCAAAATTTCGAACAGATTTATCTGGAAAATGCAAAAATCTATGGGCCTTGAAGAGCCTTGACTCAAAATTGCAAGGCCCTGAATCCTCAAGGCCAAGGCCAAGGCCAAGGGTTTTGCCCTCAAGCCTCGAGGCCAAGGCCAAGGCCCTAAAATCCAGCCTTAAGGCAGCCTTAAGGCCAAGGCCCAGCATCAAGGCACTACATCACTGGTATGAGAGTCCCAAGACTTATTGAAAACGTGCAATACAAGAAAATAGACTGGCACATAAAACAACCAGTCCAACACAGCTTTAGTACTGCATCAATCAACTGTGCCAAAAGAAAATTGTGGCAAGTTAGGAACTAGTCTCTATTTACTACACATCTCCATAGTCAGTCACCAGACTAACGACACTGAATGAAGAGGTCAGTCTATTCAAACAGTTGGACCAAGGTTGGACATGTACATGTAGGCTTACCGGTCTATTAGCCTCATTTTAAAATCACTTGACTTCTCTCTCATTTATATTGAAGAAATGTCTCCTTTAAAAATTGAATTGAGTCTTAAAACTTGGTTGGTGAAATACTGAGGACCTTTCCTTTGCCCAATGAAAATTTTTGAGAAATTTGCTGGCTGAAGAGTGAGTAAAGTTGGCCTGATTTAGTTTTCCACATTTCAGAACACTCCAGGTCACAGTCTGGGCGTACTCGTACTCTACGATAATCCACTTTATGGGTGAGGAGAATCAGGAAGCCTCAGCCCATATCGTAATGCACACCATGGAAAAAGTTGTTTTGGAAACCCCAGCTGGAAAGATTCCCATATATGGCCATCACACTTTCCACCCTGTGCACAAACCGTAAGTGACTGGTCTGAAAATTTCCAAGTGTTTTCTCAGTAAATAGGCAACTTCAATATTTTCCCTGCTAAATTTGACTTTTTAGGACATATTATCACTTTCTGAGTTAGCTCTACTGAGTGGAGCGTTGAACTACGGTACCCTCCATACAAACGCTCCACCGATTTGGCATACTTTGGTGACAGGTACACGGTCATGACAATACCGGTATGCATTTTGTGCATGCCCTCGCGATGATCAATAGACTGTTACATGTACTGATATGTGTCCCGCGCCAAAAACCCACACTGTCAGACGGCGCGGGGCACATGTGACTACATGCAACAGTCTTTGAGTAAGCGCAACTTGTTTTTCTTCAATATTGACGTCACACACGCGCGCGATGAATTATGCATCAGTCATGTCAGTGAAATGGACAGTACAACTCGGCAGACACATTTAATTGTGAGCGGTAAGTTCAGACTATTTTGTTCTTTTTTCAAAATTACTGGTTGTTTGGAACAATTTAAGGGGTCTTATGGAATGTCATGAATGTGTGGATCTATCCAGGGTTACTGTCTTTCTCATTTGTATTCTCTTTATCAGTTTTTTTTGCGGGGCCTTTTGCCCTCGCGAGGGCATGCTCAAAATGCATACCGTGTACCTGTCACCAAAGTATGCCAAATCGGTGGAGCGTTTGTACGGAGGGTACTGTAGTTCAACGCTCCACTCAGTAGAGCTACTTCTGAGGGGACCTACTAAAGTGCATCAACAAGCGTCAACAAGTGTCAACAAGCCTCAATGGTCGTCAACGAGCATCAACACATTTTGTAAATATGCTTTTGAACATTAAAAGTAGCTTTACATGGTAGAAAAAGTAACAAAGAACATTTTCTGCATATCAATTATAGTTAAAATTATTTAAAAACTTGTTTTTTTTAACGCGAAATGTACGACGAATTTGTCGATTAGTGTTGGCTGCCATCTTGTTTACGTGTAGCTTAGCCCTACTACGCATGCGTGAAGTGTACAGAGCCATACTACGCATGCGCGAAGTGTACAGCGCCATCCAAACAAGATGGAGGCCAACACTAATCGACAAATTCGTCATACATTTCGCGTTAAAAAAAACCAAGTTTTTAAATAATTTTAAATTTAATTGATATGCAGAAGATGTTCTTTATTGCTTTTTCTACCATATAAAGCTACTTTTAATGTTCAAAAGCATAGGGCCTATACAAAATTTGTTGATGCTCGTTGACAACCGTTGAGGCTCGTTGACGACCGTCGAGGCTTGTTGAGGCTTGTTGAGGCTTGTTAGCACTTTAGTAGCACCATTTCTGAGTGATAGGTCACTAAACATGCTAAAGGAAAGGGAACAAATTAGTGATGGTCAGACATTCAGATATGGGAATTCTTTCCTCCAGCCCTCCAAGGGCTCCAGTAGGCAGTACATCGATCATGCACATGACTCACTTGTCTGCAGTTGCAGAATTCCACAATACCGCAATAAATCCAAGGGGATTCCCACTTGAGTCAGTAGCAGTTCAACTGTCATTGACAAGTGTTAATGTTGTTACTTTTTTTAGCGTACAAAACAACGGCCGATGAAAAAGGCAAACTACAAACGCGACAAGTTTACGTTTACACCGACTGATCAGGCTTACTTTAATTACTTATCATGGGTCATCGACAGTGGACTTCTCTAGATATCTTCGAAAGTCTTACCAGGGCAGTCTAGATTGCAATCAATTAGTCACGGGTTGTTTACCGCGCGGCGATCCTTCCAGCAGCTGTTCATCTCCGATCTGTCATTTTTTTTATTGGCTGCCCTCTCGTGAGGCCATGGTCAAACTAAATCATTAGGTGCGTTCGAGTAGCTCACCCGGACCGACTCGGGTAAAGGCAGACGGGTCAGATCATGTCCGTAGCAACGGCCGTAGCCATTGCACTGACAAAACGCCCGTTTCGCACTGGGAATTTACTGCTTTCCCGTCAATTTACAAAAATAACAAAGTTGGGCTGAATTATAGCCTCCACATCACCCAAGTTGGTCTAATATTATGTTTCCCTCGAACTCAATTCAATCAAGTTTATTTCTGAATCCACTTTAGATTTCCGCTGTCTCCTGTCTGGCCGCCATTTTAGTCCGTTTCTCATTGAATGAACAACACATGCATGACATGCATGACTGCATGTGACGTATTTCCCCCAGAGACTCTGCTCCACGAGCAGCAGGGTTTGTGGCAACCTCGTACCCAGGGTGTCGAGCAGTACGCGCCCACCACTACCTGCTCTCTCACCCTGGTATTGGATCATTTGCATGTGCAAGATTTTTTCAAACGTATGCAAATGAGGAACAGTCTGGTGCCTGGATATGCGTTACACATTAGCGTTGTGGATATGCGTTACCATTAGCGTTTTGTATGCGGTGTCTGGGGTAAAAACAGAGTCAATTCGTAGCAGCGTGAGCACGGCGTGAGTTACGAAAACACGATTTTTGAAATCAAACTGTTACGATCTTATCGAGACAACATGCAGTATCATATTTCATATTAATATGAGCAAATTGGAAAGAAAATTAGTATTTTCGAGAAGGCATGGACGAATGTTCGCGAAAACACGTACTGCACGTTGTGAATATATAGCACCAAGTACACGATAAAAATCCATTACTAGCCAATTGCGGTATCCAATCAGGATACAGGAAGAAAGTTTCCTATCCAGGGTTTACTATTGGAAACGCGGTTGGAAATAAAGTAAGCACTGGGGACGAGGTTGGGTTTGTGGTGGCTGACCCGCGGGTACGGGTGAGCCCTGAGAACGGCACGGGCTAACCCGAATCCATCCGTGTGAGCTACTCGAACGCACCCAAAGGCAATCAGTATTAAAGCGCCCTCTTTCTCTCAAATCCGGACCCCTTTCAAGAGCAATTTTTTTTTCGCTTTATAAAAGTTAGGCCTTAAAATGTATTCCCGATCCCCAGGCCAGCCGCACGGGGCAGGGGGGGGGGGGGGGGGAGACACCGGGGAGCCAGGGGTTCGAACGAAACCCCACGCTCGGTGACGAGTTCCGCTCAGAAATAAAAAAAATATGTATATCAAAACAGAAATATCGCCGACAACAAATGCCACCATGGTATTGTGCTCACAATGTTGCGCTGGACTTTTTCTCAAGAATCAGGGGAAAGTGGCCAGTAAATGCCTCAAATAGCAACACAGAGCGTCTAGAATCCAAAAATGTGTTTTGTTTTAGCGGAGAAAAGACTCTTTTTTTTTCAATTTCGGGTGTCTGGAACCCTCCAAAACAGGACTTTCATTTAGAGCCCATCAAGTGGACCTGCCCTAGGCCTGCGAGATCGAGAGAGCTGAATTATTGTCCAGCAGCTAACAATAATAAGAAATAATTCAATAACCCAATGTCGGTGGATTTGTTCGTTCGATGTCTCATTCAACAGTGAATAACTTTTCTATTGCTAGGAACTTAGCAAATGAATCAAAACAAACTTTTTTGTTCAAAAATAGTACGGGGAATACTTCGCTCGTACCCCCGCCCTGCATGCAAACGGGCGGGGTACGAGTGAAGTGGGATAGGCCTATACATCTTTAAAACTCAGTAACCTCCGGATTACAATTTGAGACTTGCATGGTGAATCTGTGGTGAATCATCGTCTGACAAGCGACCGGAGTTTGTTTGAGGGAAAGTGGATGAGTAGACAATATAGCATCGTTAAAAAAAACACAGTCGCCTTTACTTGCTCGCTCCGTGGTTAATTCGCCGGAATAGTCGTGGCGTCTCGCATCGTCTATACATCATCATCGTCTATAGCACATCATAAGAATATAGAATATGTCAGTTGCTGTCTGTAAGGTGATCGTGAGTGATAAAAGTACGTGAACTTTGTGGTGAACCGTTGACGAGGAAGTGCGCCTGACCTGGGGAGGAGGTGACGTCACACTAAAACTGCTTCCATTTTTCTTTGCGGAAGGAGGGGCATATATCCGATGCGCCCCTCACGGATCCGCAAGTATCCCCCGGTTTGAGCCCATCTGCTGATCTGTTTCACTTTATAAAAGTTCAAGTTCATGCATGCATGCAGTTGGCCCGTTCTATGGAATAGCGGCTTGCAAAACGCTAGCTGCGTCTATGATAAAACTATGCGTGCAGGTTCGGCGATTATGCACACTTAAGACTATAGCGTATTGACCTCCAGATTCTTGCCATTCATCGGGCGCCTTCTTTCTGTCATGTTTCGGTAACCAATTACTGTTTTACATAAACATGACAGCAAACTGACCAATGAACAGCTAAGGCTGAATTTCCGCTCTAAATGACGTCACAATTTCTAAAGTCGACTCCGATTGGCTGGCGCGTATAGGGTCACAACTGATCTGCACGCTCACATAATTAAAATAGATCGTTGTTGCGGAGCTTGCGCCGGGCTCCGTTGAACAACGGATGATACTCAGATTGTTGGCCCATTGGGTGTAAGAAATGATGTTGGACTTTGTTCTTTTATGCCGTGTCCAGCGGCTATGGCTAGTACGTCGGAGTATTGTCAACTTGTGATCCTGAGGCCTAAATCAGGCCCCGTAGGCAGGGCATGTCGTGCTGACGGATCAAACTAACCCAATATTGTTTGTCGTCATATACAGACCTCCACCATCACAGTCTAACAAGTTTAAATCTTCAGATTTCTTGACTGAATTTGAAAACTTTGTTAATGAAATTGCCATAATTCCCGGCAAGCTTCTCATGCTTGGCGATTTCAACGTCCATATTGATGAGCCAACAAAATCTGAGTCTTCAAAATTCCTCGCTACACTCGCAAGTGCAGACCTTCACTAATTTGTGTCAGGCCCCACCAGTAAATATGGCCACACGTTGGACCTGGTCATTGGTCGTCTTGAAGACAAGTTGGTCCAAAACTGTTCTGTGCATGAGAACCTGGTGTCCGATCATCATGCAGTGTACTTCCAACTTAACCGTATACTAAACCGGATGCACAGATGATACACTCCGAAATGCGTAACTTTAGGGATATTGATACCGACGCGCTTTCCTGCGATTTCAAGGAGAGACTCGAGCCTCTACTTGCACTTAGCAATGTCGATGATCAGTTTCATTTCTATAATGAAACTATTCGACAGATCCTCCGCGAGCATTGCCCCGTCAGACAACTCGACCGTGCTGTACAGCCGAGATCCCCCTGGTACAACCGCAACATCCATGGAGCAAGGGGCGTCAGGCGTCGACTGGAGCGAAGGTGGCGGAAAAGCAAACTTGACAGTGATCGCGATGCCTACTTGGCGCAACTGTCATTGCTCTCCGAACTTATCCAGTCAGCCAAGGCATCATACTTTAAAGATAAACTAACCACTTGCAATGTCAAAGATATCTACCAGACCATCCAAAAACTCCTTAACTATAGTTCCACTAATTTCCCTACTGGTCATTCTAAGAAGATTATTATTTTGTGATCGCTTTGCCCCGTTTTTCAGTGATAAAGTTGTTCAGATCAGACGTGGCCTTGATAGTATCATTCAATCAGTCCCCATGCATACCATTCCTTGCCATGTTTCTAATGTTATCACCTATCCACTCTCTGAATTTGAATGTGTTTATGAACAGGAAATTATCAAATTCATCACTGGTTCCTCTAACAAATCCTGTTCTCTTGATTCAATGCCTACTTGGCTGCTTAAAGCAAATGTCCATGTTCTTGCGCCATTCATAAAACATATGATTAACTCTTCCTTTTCCACAGGTACCTTCCCGCATGACTTGTCTCAGGCTATTGTCACCCCCATACTAAAAAAAAACCAATCTGGATGTAGACAAGCTAAAGAATTACCGTCCAGTATCCAATATTCCTTTTTTATCCAAACTCATGGAGAGAATTGTATTAAATCGTGTCAATAACCATGTCAACGACAATTCCCTACATCAACCTTTTCAATCTGCCTATAAGAGCAACCACAGTACTGAGACAGGTTTATTGCGGGTGAAAAATGACATTATGCGAGCCATCGACAACAAGATGGCGGTTCTACTTGTCATGTTAGATCTTTCGTCTGCTTTTGACACCATCGACCACAATCTGTTAATAGCGAGACTTAAAACATCTTTTTGTCTCCATGGGTTAGCTCTGAATTGGTTCCACAGCTACCTTGGAGGACGCCGAAATCGCGTACGTGTTGCTGGGGTGCTTTCGGATGAACAGCCTGTAGATTTTGGCGTTCCCCAGGGTTCAGTTGTTGGGCCTACACTCTTTACTTTCTACACCAAACCGGTTTCTGACATCATTGAGGATCATCATCTGAACTACCACATTTATGCTGATGATACACAGATTTATACCAGTTTCAATCCCTCAATCTCTGGAGATTCTAAAATAACTCTTGACAAACTATCAGCATGTATCACTGACATCAAATTCTGGATGTGTGCAAACAATCTTCAGCTTAATGATGATAAAACAGAACTTTATTGCCGCTTCTCCCCATAGCATCAATTCTCTCTCTGACCTGACACTTCAAGTAGGATCTACCACTATCAAACCTTCACCTTTCATCAAAAACCTCGGTGTGGTTTTTGACTCTACTATGTCTATGTCACAACATGTCCCAACAATATGCAGATCTGTCAACTTTCATCTACGCAATATAAATCGTATTCGGAAGTTCATCGATCAGAACACGTCACCATGCAGTACGTTCGCTAATCACATCTCGCCTTGACTACTGCAATTCCCTTTTATACGGCATAAGTCAAGGAGACAGAAACAGGTTACAAAAACTTCAGAACCGTGCAGCCAGACTCATTCTCTGTGTAAGCCGCTCCACTGAGGCCTCACCGCTCCTGCATCAATTACATTGGCTGCCGATTGAATCACGTATTCTTTTCAAAGTAATTTGTTTACGTTTACAAAACACAACACTGTCTGGCTCCTTCCTACCTGACCGATTTACTCTCTTTGTATCAATCAGGTAGGGCGGAGCTTAGGTCTTCAACAAACACTTCCCGATTACATGTTCCTATTAACACTAAAACCACAGGTGACAAAGCTTTCTCGATTGCTGGCCCCAGGGAGTGGAACAAGATCCCTCAACACATCCGACTTGCATCATCAATCATCACCTTAAAGAAATCGCTCAAAACACATCTGTTTCTTTAATCAATTCACCTTCATCTTTACCTCTCATTATCCCCTGGTTCCCTTGAGTTATTCTTAAATTAAGTTTTTTGTTTTGTTTTTGTTTTTGCCTTGTTTATTTGTAGATTTATAGTTTTGTACAGCGCTTTGATCTTTGTTAAAAGCGCTTTATAAATGCTCCATTTATTATATATTATTATAAGGGGGGGGGGGGGTGTTCACAGGTCCACTTTTTCCTCGCGATTGACATTGAGTTTTACTCAATTTCCAGGCATTATCAACTGTTTATTATATATGAAGAGGTCCCACTTCGTGGAAATAAAACGACCCTCCCCTTCCACTAGGCTGGCCACGGCCATTAACCCTAAAAGGGCCGGATTATTTTGACCATCTCTCAGCCGGGGGGGGGGGGGAGCGACTCATCATGAACATACCCCAGAAATTTCATGACTATAGGTCAAAGGGTTTGGAATTATGGCTAATTAATTATTCCTATGTATGAATGGTAATTCTGCTCTGTGTACACGACGTATATACACGTTTTCACGGCGCGTAGCGCAGGAATTTTTGGTCCGATTTTTATGTTTTTGGTATCAAAAGATGCGCAAGGCTCGAGGCTAAAAAGTCATAACAGCTCGAGTAGCGAAAAAAATGTTTCAAGGCTATCGCGGAAAAAGTTGAGGGGGGGTGGGCGGATTCCGCCCCGGCCCTTTTAGGGTTAATGATGGAAAAGAGACAAGAATAAGATTCCAAATAGCTTGGTTTAGGCACACTCAATTTATTGACAAACTATATGTATTGAATTATTTAGGCCTATACCGGCCCTCTCCAGTGAATACAGGAGAGAAATCGAATTGCTGAGATCCGCCTCCCTGTTCAAGGGCTCTGCATGGTTCAATCTGTTTTCGCCACCAAAAAGAAAAAAGAAAAAAAGACGGAATAGGGAAACGAAGATCGGACATCTTTGAGATAAGCTTTTCGCCATGACCAGTGCACGAATAATCCATGTGCAAGAACCCTACATACGTAAAGATTTTGAAATGGGATCGTGCGGACGCGGAGGTTGACATTTTTGTCCAATGTGCATGCAGCGCATGATCTCACAGGATGGACATGATGAAAAAGATGTTGCGAGGTTTCCAATGGAAACAGTCCCCCCATAACTTAGTCTGGCTCATTATAAGTACATGTATCCGATTTTAAATAAAACAGTTTCAAATTTAGGCCTAACTTGGAGTTTTTGACTTCGTATTTCTACATTTTTGCATCTTTGCGCCAATTAATAGTCTAGCTAGTTACATTTTTATTGGGAAGATGACGTGAAGTGCAGAGTAGATCTAAGCTTGATTGAAAACTGTAAGTTTTTTAAAACAATTTCTCGAACAAAAGGAAATCCATCATCAAAAGATGACACAGTGCTAGACTTGATGACAGGTCGATAGATTTTACTCGTATTTTGTCCGTGAACTTCAATCGAACTCCATCGGTGCGGCTGGTATAAGACTAGTACGTAATCGGCCGGTGTCACATGAAAATCCGACTCCTATGAAAATCGGACCCCTTTTCCCTTTTATTGGTTATCCCTCTCACGTGACCGGTCATTTTCTTAATTATCATACTTACGCATGCGCAGTATTACCAATGAGTCCGATTTTCATAGAAACCTATATTCACGCTACACCGGGTTGCGACAAATCTAACGACTTGACGATTATGTTCTCACACCGTTATTCATATGTGTGCAGCGCGATACAGTGCAATTTTGCGATGAGATCCAATCGCGCATCGCTATGCAAATGAGGACTAATTCCTTCCGTTACATGGTGAGTTCTTCTCAATACGTCGGTGACATGTTTGCAGATCTGGAGACGTTTCAACGACCAATAGACTCAGCTTGGTCAATTGTGTATTGAAATATTTGGGATAGGCCTATAGACCAATCATGTTGCAGCCACTTTCCCATTTAAATCAATGTAACCAAGGCAAGGCTGGGAAGGACAAATAGTCTGGTTCCTTTTGCACAAAAAACATTATCATTCGGTACTGTTATTGGATACAGGGAACATGACTGAAATGGTGGCAGCATGATAAAGGTCTATACTTGATTTATTTGAGTTGTGTATGCCCTATACTGATTTTTGTAATGTTTCACAACACAAAGTACAAACCCTCGAAGTAATTAGAACGATCTTCCGTGGCGGCCTAGAATACACTCTGGAATCTGAACCAATCAGAGTGCTCGCATAGAATTCGCCAGCGATTCAAAATACTCCCATATATGTTGTGTACAAAATGGAAAACGTATTCGCCAAGTCGGTAATTGAACATCAATAGTCAGCATCATTTGGTCTGGGAACCAGACTACGCACATTGCAGCGATATTTTGCGTGAGTGGAGCCAGTAACCGGTAACGCGCAAAACAATTACCGACTTAATGGCACCAAGTCTAACACATTGCTCGCCACAGAAACACAAGCTGATCCACCGTACATATTTTTCGGACCAAATAGTTATACAGGAGACATGGGCTTTTGTAAAAGCATCGCATTGCTATTGCAAGAAAAATACATTCGAACTTCATTTCCTGTGGGACATGCATCCTCCGAAAACCATCTGCAGCTTCGGTCAAGCCTCAAGACTGGCCTACACTCTTCGATCTCTAAATCGATTGTACCATACAAGGTTAGATATTAAGAAGAAAATGACTCTTTAGAAAAAAAAATCTCTCTTGACCCTCATCAGCAATAATAACTTTCGCTGATCTTGAGTGCTTTTCGGCCTCCTAACAGATATCCGCGCATTATTTTGTTGACCATCTAAAATCTTGTTGTGAGCGGGATCTGCGATAGAGCAATTGTGTGTGAATGGCCATAAAGGCCAGTGCTAATGGAAATTTATGGAATTGTTTGATTATCTTGTTCTGGAAATAAAAATATAAGATGGAAGATACATCGGACAGTTGCCGAACAAGACACCTCGCACAAAAATCCTAAGAAAAGTAACTGAAAAATGTTAAATATTATTTTCTAAATTCAAAACACCACGTATCGTAAGACTTGAAGAAACATGAATGAAATTGAATGTAAAACCAGGCCAATCTGACATGGACTATTTAGAGTGCAAAGAAAGAATATCCGTGTTGCTGTCTGTGGTCGTTTTCTACTTAAAAAAATGTTATTATACGGGAATTTTATAAAGTCAATAGTTGCCAACTGACCAACAATTAAAGCAAAGGACTGATTAACTGGGAATATTAAATGTTCAACTTAGATTTGGATTTTAAAGGTATTTTACTCAAGGCCCTTTTAAACTGAAATAAAGAAAATAAATCGATTTCTTGTTAGACGTCGAATCGTAGTTCGCAACTTGCTTGATAGCGCGTTTGAAAAAAAAACTAGAACAAAACCTGGATTACCACACGTATTAATGTTTCTGTAGGCCTTTCCCCCCGTAATTCCATCCACTTAATTACATCTTGTCTAATCACCCAAATAAAATCAACCACACAGGGAGATGAAAGACCCTCAAGCTCTATACGAAAGAATCCATTCTTGGCGATAAATGAATTTGTCAGGTTCAGCCTGCTTTGCAATAAGTCCACCCAAGTACATTTCGTCAATCGACGACGGCGATTTCTTGGTGCCAACCAGAAGCGCTTATTTCACTTCAATCTAAAAATGCAAGATTGCAAAGCTTCAAATTTTGAGGTGCATCATTTTGTAAATTAACGTATATACGTCAATAATCTCCGATTCACATGTGTTTATTACCCCCAAACGGGATCGTTATAGCGCCCTCTTTCGGTCAAGGGTAGGTCAATTACGAATTGTAAACTGATCGCCATTTTGTCCTTACATTAACGCCTAAGGTTGCAGACCAGTAAATAAACTTCCATAGACCCCAATGGTAAATGCTCCCACTTCAGAAATTCGGGAAAAATACTCAGAAACTCTCCAAGGTATTCGAGACACACATCAAATTAAAGCTCATTTCATCATCTTTCATTTTCTTTTTAATTTTTTGGGGGTCAACTGATGACCTTTAGGAGAAATTTCCATCCGAAGATGATCCTGAAAATAGTCCTGAAGCCCATCGTCATGTTGAAAAACGATGCCTACACTCCATTGCAAAATAGAGCGCTTTAAGGGCCCCAATTTTATCCAAATTGAACGGAACTACAAGCTCACAGTCCTGTGCACGGCTTCCACCCTTATTTTTTTTTTTACAAACCCTCAAGTTCATGGCCCACAGCATACTCAAATACTGACGATTTTGAGGGCATGCAAATCGTGATTTGGCCGGCGTAGGCAATTTCGGACCGATTTACTGGTCTGCAACCCTAAAGAGCACTGCGAAGAAACCACTGATATGTAACTTGTACTGAAACGTGGTCATGACACGAAGCCCAAATTTTACAGGATAACGAATCACATTTTCGCTAGACGCCGCTCCTAGATTTGTCACCTATTGCTCAATCGCAAATATGATTAAAATAGTAGTAGACAAATTAATATTGAAGTTTAAACGAGAATCAATTTAATACCAGATCCAATAAACCTGCCTTCGTCTCCATCAACAAAGGTTTTTCTGTCCGTTTAATTACATCTTGTCTGACTATCTGCACTCATCAGAAAAGGAGAGAAAACAATAAAGGCTCGTCAAACTCAACGCAAAATGCTGCAGCTTTTGAATTTTCCCGTTTCATCTTGCGTTGATGTCCTAATTTATTTTAATTTACCAGCACCAAGGACCTTCACAGTGCAACGTCAATAATCGCCAGTCGGACTCGCCATGGTAGTATATATATATAGGGCCTACTGGTTCATTATTGGAGTTCCTTTCGTTAGCTGTGCCTCATGCAATAGTTCTCAGTTACTCATTCTGCACACTTTAATTTGTTGCAAAACCAGGCCGCGTGCGCGTGTAAACCATCGATAAATTTCAATCCTGCCCAACGACAGGAGCACGTTGAACAAATTAATAATACTAAAAAAATAATCTCGCTGGCCACGATTTCCGTCATTCTTGTCTTGATTGATAACATTTTTCTGTTGACATCGTTCTAGTCTCATTTCGGTGTACTCAATATGTGACCGATTGAAGTAGTAATGAAGTAATGTTACACTTTGTTTGCACAGCCTTTGTCATACAAAGCTGATCCATCATCGCTGGCGAAACGTGTGCATGTTCGCATATAGGATATATTTTGGACCTATAAAGTATAATAGTTTCGTCGATCGGAGACCGTCAAAACAGCGTTTGACTGTTGATGATGGTTGTTACTTAACTGATAATGTAGTAACCAACAGATAGTATATCACCAACCGATAATGTCACACAAATTGACCAATACTGTATCACAAGCCGATAATGTAACAAAAATTGCCTGATAGTGTTATAAAATGTAGTACACCATTGGCCAATTCTTGCTACATTATCGGTCCTAGCCAATAATGTAATAAAAATTGACCGATAGTGTGTTAACCTGTACTACACTCTCGGTCAATTTCTGTCACATTATCGGTTGGTGATACATTATCCGTTGGTTACTAGATTATCAGTTGTTACAACGGTCTATAGTTAACAAATCTACACAATGTATCGCACACCATCAGGAAATAATGTTGGGGGAAAACCCGTGTGTTTTACATCTGGCGCGCAGATTATTTTTGCAGGCCTACGTTTTTCCAGCAGCGAATATAGCCTTTGAATGCGAATCATATCAACGTCCGACTGGCTACGAATGTAATGCATGCCAAACAAAATGAAAATTCGCTTTGGGAAATCAGGCCGCACAAGGTAAAAGCACATGTATTTGAAGCAACGCTTTCAAACAGAGACACGGGTTATTTTAATCAAGAACAGCACTCCCACGGCTCGATTTTCGAATTCCAAAATAATTACGAACCCTAAAACTCCTTTGCGCTGTGCCCGCGTCATTTCTCATGGAGGCTTTTTTTCAATTTGTTAATAACATATTGCCACCATACACGTGTGTGTACTTTACCTTTAAAATACCTCAAATTTCAGGTAAAAATGTCAGAGTCCACCAACATCCCATAGTGATGCACGGTAATAAAAATATTTTCAACTATACATATGCAGCGGCGTATCCAAGTGGGGCGTGGGGCCCATATAAAAACTCGTCGCCCCAGCTGGAAAATTGTTAGTCCTATATGACCATGGTTAACCTGTTTAACAGGAATTGGGCCCCATAGGGACACCATATTTTGGGTATACAAAGAGAACAGGTACCTCGTGTATTGACGCAAATGGCAATTTTTAGTAAGTCTGAAAAACTGTAGATTAATTGCTAAAATAAACTTGTGTCTGAGTATAGCAACATCTAAATATACTTCACTTAATTCACAACAGTTTTACCCCTCAAAATTCAGAGCCATATTCATGGGCATCGCGAGGGAGCGGGGGGGGGGGGCAAGGGAGCGCTTGCACCCCTAAGAAAAAAAGAAGAAGAAAAGAGGTGAAAAAAGAGGAAAAAAGAAAAAGACGAGGCGCGAGGTCATAATTGCTGTTAATTTAATGCACATTTAACGACATTGGCGTCCACAAGGGGTGTCAATGGGGTGGGTGGGCAAATGTCCTGCGATCACACCCTAAAAAATGATAAATTGAGAATATGATAGGAGAAAATACAAGGAATTTGGGAAATAATGTGCCGTGCCCCTCCCTCTAGAATACTAGTGTACGCAACGAAAACTCGATTGGATTTATATCGTGATATCTAGAATGATAGCTTCTACGTGAATCGAGATCACTGTTTCGAACATGAGTAATAAATACTAGCATAGCATAAGAAGAAAAAATGGCACTGAAACACCCTTGACTGTAAACAGTTTAAATATGAAACTTGATTGGGCACGGAGTTTAAAGGGCTAAAGGCCAATATTATTTTTCAAGGACTCAATCAAAACATTAATACCAGGTGTCTTGGGTATTGCAGCGTCCAATCTATACATTGTCACATATTGACATCGAGCCATATTATGACATTGTCCTATTGATTGAATGGAATGGGGGAAATAAAATGAATTCAGATTAAATTTGCAAACATCAAAAAATGAAACTAAAAAAAATATTTTGAAATACCTTGCTGGACTCTTGGTGAATGACAGTGTAAAGCATTCTGTAAAACCATGGCACCTGGTGTGCTGACATTTTCAAGAAATTGGTATTTTCGTATCAATTTCCAACGCTGGTCGGTCAGCTTTTTTTTCTATATTGGCCACAATTGACCATATTTAGTTAGTCCACATTTGTTTGCAATCGATTACACACCTATGAACGGGTACAAGCCAGCTAGACTGGTTCCCTGACCTAACAATTCCCCAGTGTCTATAAATTGCTCTGTTTCATCTTAAATGGAGTCAGGGATCCTTGGTTTTCATAGCATCTACGAATCCAAAACGTAAAAAAAGTCATTGAAACAATATTTGCTACATATTACTAACCCCCCAAATCCATCCACTTCTGAAAATTACAGCAAAAGCAAAAAATATGTATATTCCCTTTAAACATAGCTACTTGTATACATGCTGTTTTTGTAATGACGTCATTCAATGGTGCTGTACTCGGCACCATCCCATTGGAACCGTGGAACGCCCTCGCACAGTAATGTAAACACAAAATTGAGCCACGGTAAAACCTAATCAAATTTGAAATCGAAATAATAGCAAGACCTAGTTTTTACCCTCCGCTGTCGCAGACAAACCCAGGCATTTAAAATCCTCTAATCAAATCTATGGCTTCTTAATAGCAATTCCATTCGTTGTGTAACAAAGGGGGAATATATATAACCTAGGGCAGCACATTCTGAAACATGACCCGTGACCATGCACCCATTCTTCAAAATGAATTAAAAGCCTCATGAATTGATGGGGAACACTGGCGCCGCAATCCAACTCACACTTATTGACACACGCCAAACAAAAAAACTACAAAGACCCACACATATAGACACGAAGATAGCTTGATGGCTGCGCATCGTAAATCAAGCTTCCGTGATAGATGAATTCTTCGGGAGATTTAGTCAAAATTTAATGGATAGGACTAGGAGATGTCAAACGGGGTTATAGCACGGCCTTGTGTTCGATGGGACGCGGTAATTGACGTGAAAATCCATCTTTATACCTGGGAGACGGGAAGGCTAAATATTAAGAGTTACTTAAGCAGCAGTTGGAGTGAGAGGAATGAGAAGGTTGGGTGTATCAACATTCCTGAATTTGTGACATCTTAATATTACAAGGAGTAAAATGGTTTGATCGTGCTGCTTATAGTCAAGACTAGTGTGGGGGATTTTATGCTATATCGCAAACTAGCATAACTGGGCTTGTTCTGACAGAGATGTGGTAAAGAACCACAACCAGAGATAAGCTTAATGCGTTTGCAAATAGAGTAAAAAACTGGAATGAGCAAAGGAGTCAATCGCTTCTCAAAAGTGGGGCAGGGGGACATACCTTGACCAGCAGTAATGCGAGTGCGAAGCGCGAAACCCTAGTGGCGTGGGGTCCGGGGCCCGCGTCTTTTTCATGAATAAACATACTGGCGCGATCGAAACTATTGAATTATTCATGACTTTGGAGCAACCCACCTACGGAAAAGAAATTCGCGGCCTGGATAGGTATACACCAATTTCCGATGTCTATTTCTCAATGTCATCATATACAATTATTAACTGTATTTGTTTTATAACGAAATGATGAATCCACCTTCAAAATGATACGTACAATGTGGCAATTGCAATCATGGCGCCGAAAGGCCCGTTGACTATTTTCTGTAAGAGACCAGTCGCATGTATACGAACTACGATGATTGTTTTATTAAATTTGTCTTGCTGCGCCGCCGATCTGCCGATGATTTATTTACAAATACATGTACATGTTCAAGACTCTATTTTTTTAATTGAAACTGGACTGAATTAAAACCAAGAATATTTCTGTAAAATGTTTTGGCAATTATACATTATGCGAAAAAAGCGAGAGACACTTGGAGGACCGCATGATTTAATTTTTGTAGTCATGAGTAGCTGGAGTTACTTCAGCCCTATATTTTATCATTGGGACAACAACCCAATGATAAAATTTAGGGCTGAGGTAACTCCAGCTAAGTCAGGAGATAAAAGTGAGCTGTGAAGTTACAATGTGCATGGAGGCCTAATTTCTCCTCTGTTTTTTTTTTTTTAAATTAAATTACGCTAATATTAAACTTGAATACAATGCACATGTCCACGCGGTTTTTTCTTATTGATAAACTAAAAAATTCAACTTGAAACAAAACATTGGAAAGCATCCTTGCAACAGTTTACAAACTAAGTCTATACAATCCCTTTTTCAAAACTAAAATGCACGAAACTATGCAGACAAAAATACATGGTTATCAAGTGAAGAACAAACGAAATTTCAAAGGCTTGTAAAAGCAAGAGTATATTTTAAACCACTGAAAACAATCCTTATAATCTTAAAACATTTTGCTCAAATAACTCAGGGGAAGAGGGGCCAGGAATCGCCTCAGATTGCATATAAAATCCAAAATTTTCCGGGGACCTTCAGCAGGCCCCGGACCCAACGCCGTAAGACATTCGCACTCCGCGCTCGCATTAGTCCTCGGAGCAAATGCCCCAACGCATTGTTGCAACAGTTTACAAACTAAGTCAATACAATTCCTTTTCCATCATAAAATGCAAGAAAATTTAAAGACCAAAATACATGGTTTTCAACTTTGAAGTACACAGTAACTTACAATTTGTAAAAGCAAGAGTATATATTTAAAAATCCTTACAATCTTAAAAACTTTTGCTCAATTAATTCAGGGCTAGGAAAAAAAGGCTAGGAATCGCCTCAGATTGCCTACAGAGCATCGAGAATCGAAAATTGTGACGACACTTTATCCCAGTCTTTATTACTTTATGAACGAAACGTCTATCGATTCCCGACTAGTCAGGCAATATGATCAGGGAATGTCATCAGTCAATCAAGTTATTGGGTCTACTGAACTTCATTTCTTTCGAAATAACTCGTCTCCCGAAGGTTCTACGACCCTTCATAATATTTTCCCCATAGCCTTAATTTATAAATAATTAACAATTGTCCACCGTTGTGATGTGGGATATGACGTTTGAACACCCGAGGGGCGCATAGCACCCGAGGCGAAGCCTGTCTTGGATTCTTTGGATTTTGATGTAAAAATCACGAAAACAAACAGCAGGAAACACAACAATCATGACAATCAAACGCCAACTCACATGCATGTCGCGTGCTCGAAACAGCTGATTGTCTGCTAGTTAGCTGCTCCCACTCATGTGTGAAAACATTGTGAAAATAGCGTGGGTACCAACGATATAAGCGTTCCACACCGCGCTGTACGTACCGTACGTACAAAGTCATAGCACACTCCCTGGTACGTGATATCCCACAGGGAGTGTGCCATGACTTTTTATAAACTTAACACGTGATCGTTCTAGGCCAATGAAAATGCAGTATTTAAGACAGAGCTATACCACAGCTTGATGTAGTCTACGCCAGGCATGCAGCCGGGATATATCAGAGGCATAGTTTTCTAACAAAATAGGCTTTGGTATACACAATAACGACCGAATGGTTGTACACGCACATTTAGCGACTTACCATTAATTTAGTAAACTGGTGTCACCCTGTACCTGTAATTAATTGCCAGATTTAATAGGCAATCATACTATTATAGTATACATCGAATAACTGAAACACCTGTTTTGAAAGTCTGCCACCAAAAAGCTGGAAATAAAGTGAACTAAGCTGCGTTTTGGGGAGTGGGCGGGGTTAGTGGGATGTCCGATCGCAATAAATCATAGAAGATAATTCCCAGAGATTTTATTGAATTAAAATGTAAAGGGATTTTGTTAATATCTCTACTTGTCGAGACAGAGTTCCGGAGAAAAACGGCGGTGGAAAAATGCAGAAATGGCTTGAAAACGGATTTCATTTTCAAGGAAAACGTGTGCCATTTTTACTCGAAGATTAAAGGGGTCATATGATACGATATTTCTTAATGGATTTTTTTACATTGTATCGTTGTGCCTCATTCACTGTCATTTTAATTTGAATGCACTTGCAAGGGTGTTTGAGGTCATCTTTGGTTTTATTGCTACATAATACGAAGATGCATATCATGATCAAGACAGTAATGCCACCTTGGACACGTTAGTGTTATGGTTGCCATAGCATTAAAAACGTGCAAAGGGTTTTGCATGCAGATGCATCTCTTTGTTATTTGATAATGTACATCAAGGCAAGCTTCTGTGCCAACCTTATGCAGGAACTGCTACCATGAGCTATAGTGCAAACTGTTAGTTTCTGTATTATGAATGGGATAAAATGCTTGGCCGGTGTTAAACACTACGTTTAAGACCGGTTTGGAGTCTGGACCCATTTTTAACATACAATAATTTTACATGAACACTAAATAGATAAGTTAAAATCAATCTTAAGTTTGGGAACAACAGTGAACATCGGAAAAATAGTTCACACAATTAAAGAAAAATTATGAATTAAAATGAATTGACGTGTACACCGTTTAAAACCTGTTTGTACCTATTATTTATTTATTTATTATTATTATTTTACAGTTTTGCATGTAAATTACAGGAAAAAATAATTAATTCTGAAATGATTTTTTACTTTAACTGTCTGTCTCTGCAATTGTCTTCTGTATAATGACCTTTTTGTCTTTACTGGTCTTTTATTCACCAAATAAGTAATTTGGTTATGTAACCACGTACAAAGTTGGATTCAGCTTTCTGCTTTGTGCCCTGTGATTCTTTTGTAAGTGCCATGTGCAGCTCACAACTCTTGTTGGGTTGTGCACTATATAGAATGACCAGTCATCCATAAATTTCATTAAGAGTTACTTAATTTATTTATAATGTGTTGCCTCCTCTGTTTGGCTAAAAAAAATATGAAGAACCCGTTATTAATCACAGGACTTCGATATGATAGGATTTTTATTTAAACAAATACAATAAAATAGCAAACATGAAAAATAAATATGAAATTTTGAGAATAGGATAGGCCGATGCGTTGCAAAACAAAAATTCCCTTTTAATAAATGGAATGCCATGCATGAGAATTTCAAACCATTGAACCCTACATCCGGCTCAAGCGCCTGGAAACACGCACGCAAACAGACAGAAATACACTTCATTCGTCCAAAACAAAAATTGAAAGCGATTACGTTTGACTGGATAATGATGAGACCCAACAGTGTTGAAGAGCTTCCCGACTCAGGGCATTTGCGCAAATCAGATGAACCAGAAATTAAACCCATGGGCAGAATACGCTGCATGTATATTGTATGGATTTAGTCCAGGCTTTTCGCCGCAGATCACCTGTAAATCATCGAAATGGAAATCTTGCCCTGACCAACTTTGATCTTACTCTTTTTTTTATTCAATGGAATGCAACTTAAAGAAGTGAATAAATCACTTGAAATCACGACCGCAGTCCCGCAGACGTGTTTTTGTAAAAACACCTGGACAGTTTTAGGTTTGCTGGTTCAATTGCCATAAAAAAATCACCAATTGATTTTTGCTAAATCACTGATTATAAAGGATGAACATTCGGTCAAATTTTGCCAAATTTCATTTTACTTATCTTATTTCAAATCTCTGGGTCACATTAAAAATCCACAAAGTCTTGTTATAACAACCAGTCACGAAAGTAGTGAACGTTCATTATCGTCGGGCGCGTGGAAGAAGCTTTAATAAGGTCGTTAGCGCAAAAAATGGGTCAAAAGGTCAAATTCAGATTTTTCGGGTAATCGGTAGAGCATGGAAATATCTTTCATTTGATATACATTTTGTCTCAAAGGGCTACGTACGTCATACTGACGTAAGTAAAAAAAAGTCGTTAGGAGGATTTTCATTATTTGTTCCTGGCAAAAGATCGTTAGCGTGTAATTCTAATGTAACAAAATATGTTCTAAGTGCGCTAACGTCCCACTCAAGTGGGTACGCAATGTAGAGATATGCATATTCATGTATGTTCATGTCAGCGCATGCGCGCTGGGGACTGAAGATAATAAAGCCATCAGCCATACCACATGGATGTCCACAAACTAGCAGTCTTCGTCTAGCCTTATTTCACCATCACAACCTGCCAAGCCAAGTTTATTGCCGGCAAAAGGTCGTTAGGATGCCGCTTATGCGCACGTTTAATGCAGGGTGAGTTCACGTTTAAGGCAGATCGAGTTCCAGGTAAAAGGTCGTAAGCAGAAAAATAAAATTACTTCAAAATTAAGTAATATTTTGAAATAAAAATGCAGAATATAAATATTATTGTAATTATTAACGGCTTTTCACGAGTCCAGATTTCAGCCTTATGAGATTTTTAATTTAGAAATGGGAGCACAAAACCTTTCAACTCGATATCTCCAAAAGTGCTTTTTGCGTGCCTGGGCTGCTTACGACCTTTTTCTTGGCACACGACGACATTGTAATTAACGATCTTCCCAATTATAATCACTCCATGGAAACACATTTTCGAGCCCTATATTTTACGTGACACGTGGTATTCGCTATATTTCCGCCACGATTATAATTGCGAAAAATAGTTTCCTGCAAAGACAGTCAACCTTAAATACTTGTACATCTTCAATACATTCTACACAAATTGCTGCATGCTATAATGAAGCTTTACAAGTCAATATTATACCGTGTCGTAAAAGGCTTTCCTATCGTTCATCGGTCCATGGGGATTTAATTGTTTCTTGTCCTTTTGACTAATCTTGTTTCAGGCGCGGTTCTAGAACAAATATTTTGGGGGGGCTAGCACGGTGGATCCAGAATATTTTCAGGGAGGCGTGTTGAAATGTAGACCGGTTATTTTTTTTCTGACACTTAGGCCTCCGAAAATCAGTAAGTGGGGCTCATACCATATTTTCAATCGGGAGCGCCAATGAAATCCTTATATCATTCACACTATTACTATATTAACTAATGCACCCTTGTCACGGCTATTTCTTCTTTAGGGGGAGACTGTTCGCATGTACATCACAATCCTTCTTTTTGGCTAATGCAATTTTTTTTTTACGAAATTTATTTTGGGGGGCTAGACAAAAATTTTTTTTGGGGGGGGCTACAGCCCTGCCAGCTGGTTATATTCCAGTGCGTAGGCCTACTTCCAGTCGTTTCTTTGTTCGTCTACTAATGTAGTTTACAGTACACATAATTATATTGGCATCGAAGGATTGTTTCATCAGATTGTAAATATAAAATTTAGATTTTTTAGCAACTCTTACGCGCTTCAACCATCGAAAAATTGCGCATTCCTGAATCTTCAAGAGTAATTAATCTCTCATTAGCATAATAATAAGAACTTAATAACCATATTTATAAAGCGCCTTTTCCCAAAGAATACACAGCGCTAGGGGAGAATGCAACCAAAGACAGGTAACTGAAGTATATGAACATAATTATGAGACCCATTATAATAGCACCTTTTTGCTAGGTGCTGCGGCGCATATTGCAGCCACTGCCAGAAACACTGGGGCAAACCCTTTCTCTTAGCGACAAGTGTTACCGGGTTCTTTAACGTGCATTACACAACACACAGACCTACGGCTTTACGTCCCATCCGAAAGACGAAGCAATAATGGTAAAGTGCCTTGCTCAAGAGCACGTGTCTAGCACCATGTTCCCACGGTCAGGATTCGAACCATGTACCACAGCACACGAGTCGAGCACCGTAACCATTGGACTACAGCGCCCCACATCTTCCAGTGGGTAACACAAAACAGCCCACGCACGGATCCTTGTGTTATTTTTTTGGGCTATAATTTCTCAAATTTACAGTATTTTAATATTAAAAAGCTCCAACGTAGATGACCAATGACGTACCGCGTTCGTTGATTATGCAGGCATCACCTCTCCCTCGCGTTATTCCGGCATATTTTTGCTCGCGCGTTCAGTGATATGAATAAGCGTTGCAGCTGCTCATCAATGAAAAAATTTCATACCAAATCCAGTTGCGCGTGGTTGATGTCATAGCATTGAATTGCATTGCCAGTTGCAATCCAACAGTTCTGTGAATTTCACTTGGCAAAACACTGGGCTTATTCACACTGTGTAGGCCTACATGACACAATAACAGTGTTATTAAACATATTAAGATTGTTACACAAAATAAGATTGTTTCACCTACACGTTTTAGCCATGTTGAGACAAGCCAGGATTCGTCCGGCTGAGTCTGAATCGCCGAGATGTGCTACTCAGTCGGTTGAACTCGAAACCGTCGGAAATCAGGGTACAAGGTGGAGGCTCTGTCTGTGCCTGGGACTCCAAGCGGACACGATGAAGAAACAACAGCGTCGTCAAGTGTGGAGAATGGTGGTAATGACACTCATCCCGATCCTGGCTCTTGCAATCCTGGCGGTAATTCTGATGACCAACTCCGGCGCGGACAACGTCCGGCTGCAATGGCTGAGGAACGAGGTCGGCGGCAGCGTGGAGAACGCCGGTCAGTTGGTCCACCGCCTGCAGATCGAGAGGGGAATGACCGCCTTCTACCTGTCATCCAGCAACAGAGTGGAGCTGGGCAACCTCCAGGGTATCTATGAGCAGACCGACTTGGCCATCGACAGAATCTCCTGGGTTAACGACAACTCTCATGCGGCACCGGCATTTTTTGAAAGTAAGGAGCACTACCGGGCTCATCTGATCCGCTTTAGAAAGAATCTTGTGTCACCAGAAGGGATAAATGTGACCATCTCCGACGTCATGATCTTCTACACAAATGACATTGATATTATCTTAGGGTGGCTTGCAATGGGAATAAAGCTCTATGATCCTGCCGGCGGGCTCTGGTCCAAACTCATCTCTTACCAGCTACTGCTTCTAGCCAAAGAGCACACCGGCAAAGAGAGAGCCATCGGAAGTACGTTCTACTCTCGCGGGGGTTTCAGCCAAAACAATGACTTCATCTGGTTCATGAACGAGAGTGTCGCGGGAAAGAGGTTCCTTGACATAGCCTTACAGTTCTCATTGTTTCTGGAAGAAGCCTCAGAGGGGATAATCGACGACACTGTGACGAGTCAAATCGAGGACATGCGATCCGAGATCCATCTCAATAATCACCAGTTGCTGGAACCGTCACTAGCCAAGGGTGACATTTGGTTCCAAAATATGACCCATTTCATCAACGACCTCCTTCAATTACAGACTAAAATGGGCAACTCGATCATAGAAGAGCTGAACTCCGACATGCGATGGAGCTTGTCCTACGTGGTGGCCTACGCCTTTCTGCTCTCCACGGTTCTCATCACGGGCCCACTAATCATCCGGGGCATCATCCGTCAGACCCATCGCATCCAACAGGTGGGCGACTCCCTGCATCGCAAGACGCTGGAACTCCGAGAAGAGAAGATGAAGTCGGACTCGCTATTGTATCAGATGCTTCCAAAAGTGGTAGCTGAGCAACTCAAGCTGACGGGCCAAACACCCGCTGAGAGCTACGACGAAGTGACGGTGTTCTTTTCAGATTTGGTCAACTTCACTGCCATGTCTGCAATTAGCACCCCCATGCAGGTACGTTTTTTTTTATTCATAGTAACAGTGACAATGTTTATCTCGAATGATATTGAAATATGGCGCGGATGAGTTTCAACAGAATACCAATAGCTCCCTGGTGGTGCAGGGTTATGCACGCGCGATCTGAGTCTGTACAATCGACAGCAATTTAATCCCACTCACTTCTTTTTATGGCAAGGGAGCAAATTCATTGTCACGTGCAGAAATTTGGAAACCTCGAAGGATACCTGATCACAAAGGGCTTGCATGTTTGCATGCGGTAATTATACCGTGATGCACGATCTGGACTATTGTTAACTAATACATCCCCTCCGCCGCATATCATGCTTCAAATGACGGTAACATTGAAAATCTCATGGCACAGTTTACGACATGATTTTAAGCTCCAAACCTTTATGCATGTTCATCGGATGTAGGAAATAAGCACATCAGTATCAATTGCCATACTAGTAACATTTTCTTTAAAAAAGAGAGTAAGACATCAGTAGGCACAATTAACCCAGAGAATCAGCTTAGGCAATGAACGGTAAATAAAACCGTTTTGCAGGTTAACACAACTTGTCAACAGTGCTCCATAGAATAAAAAGACCCTTTCCGCACCTTTCTTTTTTAAATTAAAAGAAAATATGAAGACCAACGCACCTTTTATCGTTCAGTATTCATTTTTTTCCTTGCATTTTTCCCCCATCCTTTCCCCAGTACAGTACTCAAGAATTGTCCCCCTTAAAGGCCCTGTCACACTGTCTGCGATCTTATATGCGCTCTCACTGCGTCCTTGAAAAATAGCTGGGGCGCAACAACAACTACTACATCGCAGCGACAACTACAAAGGTCGCCAGATGGGCGCCAGAGGGACTTAATGGTCTTCGATGAGCGCGAAGGTCTTCGAACATGTTTGAAACAATCGCAACACCTCTGCGCTCTGGCCAGGGCGCCCTAATGACGCAACTCGGGCGCTGTGCGAGCGTGAATCGTGCGACATTGAAGTAGCATTGAGGCAGCTTAGGCGCAAGGCAGTCGATGTAGTCTCCATGAGAAAGTAACTCGACTGCGATGAACTTGTTGAATAATTTTTGAAACTGGACTGTGTATTGACCGTTTTGTCGTGGTATTTATACAGCGCAAGTGACGTCGCATGAGCGTATTTTGGTCAAACAGAGAGCGCGACGCGAGCTACTAGGACGTATCAACATCGAGCAGAGCGTAGTGTGGGCGCAGTGACAGCGCAGCGGCAGCGACTAGATCGAGTAATTGAGCTTGACAGGGGCGCATAGAGAGCGAGTTGAGCGCATCGTAAGCGCGGGAAGAGCACAGTATGAGCGTAGCTTGAGCTTCTTTGAGACAGAAAATTTTCATTTTCTTACATCCTCGCTGCAATTGTTAAATTTATGAAAAAAAAATTGGTCGTCGTAAGGTCTCCTATGAGAGCGCATATAATGTGACAGGCCCTTAAATAATGACAATGACGCCCGACTGTATAGGGCCTACTTTGCCCTGCAGACATTGTAGCTCATCACACGTACATCAATGTCTTTGGGGACAGTAACCCCTCGCTACAAACCACCTGCTGGTTACGAAGAGAACATCTTTGCGCGTCCTTAAAGACCATTATCAAAGTGATGTAAAATATTTGTATTTATTTTTCTAATAATTTGTGTGCATAAAATCCATGCAACATGGGTGCAACACAATATTACGAAATTCCTTTCATATTCCATGTATATGGTAATGAGGTGGATCTAGCTTTCAGGAAGCGGGGTTTGAAATGAATGTGGGGGAGTTGAGAGAAGGTGTGCCGAATTCACGCCCTAATATGGGATCCGGGGGCTTGCCCCTCGGATATTGAAATCTACGATGCTTTAATGTGCATCTAAGGCAATTGGTGTGTTGAATCAAAGCATTCCATTGAATATTGTTGGTTCCATAGTAGTCAGCGGCCGACCGGGGAGGCGGGGGGGGGGGGGTGTTGCAACCCCACTCCCCTAGACCCGCTACTGCTAATGCTGTATTTGAAAACAAATTCACAATTTCCGGACAGCTCATAGCCGTCTGTCACGTCCGACACTCAAACAAAATCGTATCAAATTGGTTCACATACGGCTACCAGTGGTGGTTGAACGGTAGATGGCGCTCTGTTGCCTTTAAGGACAGCTCAAAACATGTACCTGTATTGGTCTCGACACATTTTCCAGGAAAACAAAATGGTCTTAATCTGTACTTTTTGTCGAAAAGTATTTGGGTGTAGAAAACTCGGGCTTATTGTTTAAGTTGTTGTTGTTGTGTTTTTTTACCGGACCCCCGCCCTCCGTAAAATGAAATGGGGGACACTATCTTCGCATGGGGGCGCTGCTCAAAAGGTATATCATGGTTACATTAGACAATAACTACCGTTATATGCTTTCCAAGGGACGTTACAATAAATAGCCGCTCGCGAAGAAAAAAAGAGTTTTGTTACAAAAAATTACGCTCAAAATAGCGGGAAAAGGGGACTTTATGTTCTTCCAGCTAATCATGGTAACTCATTATGGCTATATGCTTTTCTCAGGATGTCAAATTTTCAGTTGGGGGGGGGACTGGGGGGGGCGAACTTTTTATGGGGGCGTGTTAAAATTGCAGCTCAGTGAATACACTTTGAGAAAATGGAGGCAACGTATGCACTATTTTTGGGGTCTGGTTTTTGGTGCTAACGCACGTAAAATACTATTATTATTATTTATTATTATTATTATTTATTCGACCTCAACAGAACAGCAACAAGCAATCAAAACGGCACAAAATGTAAACAATTAAATGACAAAAAAACGAATAACCGAATACAACAAATAGCCAAAAGGGCAAAAACAGAACAAATGAGCGGAGGGCAGCCAGACGAGCATGGAGAACGGATTCAGTGAAAAAAAAACGAGGTGGGTATAAGAGGGTTAGAGAGGGGGCATGCAAGTAAAGGGGCTGAATCTTAGGAAGGACACAATGAGTAAACTGCCACAAAAAAACAACAACAGTATTATGCGGGTCAGGGACAACAAAAGTAAACTAAATTACTGTTGCTCGGAAGCATGTTGTCCCAGACATAATACGACAAGGACGAGAAATAGCACACAAAATAACACAGAGTCGAGGGGAGGGGGAAGGACCAGTTCCTACACTTGCATGCTCCCTGTCAAAACCGGGAGGATAAAATTATATCATGGCAAACAAAATCAGACGTTTAAACAGACATCTTTCAGTTGGCGGAGAAATGATGTCAGAGGACAGATCACAGCAGCATCCCGGATATGAGATGGAATATTATCCCACAACCTTGGGAATCGACGGGAAGGAGAATGAAGCAGCGAATCTGTGCGCGCAGGAAGATGGCGGAATGTGAGAGAGTCAATGTGACGAGTGTTGATAACAATGTTGCTTCTAAGGGATTCACATGTCGAATAATCGCGAAAACACGTACTACACGTTGTGAATAACAACACCAAGTACACGATAAAAATCCATTACTAGCCAATCGCGGTATCGAATCAGGATACAGGAAAAAAGTTTCCTATCCAGGGCTTACTATTGGAAACTAGGTTGGAAATAAAGTAAGCACGAGGTTGCGTCAACACTCACGTCTTGTGGGCAAATATACACGTGAACTAGCTTTTTGAGTACTCGGCATATTTAACTACGAAAGGAGCTGGTTCTATAAAGACCTATAAAGCGCCCTCAGTTGGCGATTTTATACGTCCGTTTTCTGGTCACGGAGATCGTGTTTGGTGGTTGTCATCGAGTTATTGATTTGATTTGACGATGCATACTAAAGCACTGGTGAGGTCTGCAACATCAAAATGTTGTGAAGAAGATCATACAGAGCCTGCTCATTGAATCAAAAGTATTGGGTATGGTTATGGTTATTTTGTTCATAGCATAGCACAAACAACATAATAAACAGGAAACTATATAAAGAATGACAAACAATGATACGAGGGATCCAGGTAAAAAGCATATGCTTGTACAAGACCTGGAACCCGTAATTACAAATTAAGGTAATAAATTAATATGTACATACAATAGGCTGAATTCTATCAGGTAAATACACATATACTAATAAAAATTGAAAAGAAATAAAATTAACAGCAAAAATATTCACATTCGTATGAATATACATAGGCCTACACAGTACATTACAAGAAATAAATCAATTAATTAATTACAAAACAAGTAAGGGAGGAAGGGGCAAAGAAGCAAAAAGTGGACAAGGAATTATAAAACAATACCAAATTTTTCAACAATCTGTGAGATGACATGAATATACAAAAATTGGGATACTTAATTATCAGTATAATTTGTCAGTAGCAACGTTTTCATGTAGTTTTGAAGTTCTTCATAGATAGATAGGTATTCAACTCTTGTCCCAGCCATTTTGTACTGATTTATCGTCGAAACTATGATGCTTTATCGTTAGCTCCTAGCTAGTCAGGGTGTTGGGAACTAATTATCGATTATTATCCACATCGTATACACGACTGCGCCCTCTACCGCGAAGTGGAAGATTAATTTATTGGATGCCATACTCGAGTTCATGGAAACAGTGCTTATCATTTGTTTCAATGGTTGAACAACGGACTTGGCAAACCAACACAAATGCTAATGAACGGCCTTGCATCTCAAAAGCCAGAAAATCTGCCTTTGTATCAATTATGATGGGAGAGGTGGGGGGGGGGGAAACATGCAAGAAAATCCGTAAATGTTCCGGTTGGCAGCCGGCCGTGAAAAATTACGAAAAGCGGCATGCAGGATGGGGATTGGTAGGGAAAGGCGTGGGAGGAGGAGGGGTAGGGAGAGGGTGGGGTGGTGGGGGGATGGGTGGGGTGGGATGGATGGGGAGATGGGGAGGCTGAACACTATCCGACGCTTGGGTGATGTTCATAAGTATAATGTGTGTATGAGTATAACCGAGTATAGACCGTCGCATTTTCTGTTCATTTTTTTTGGGGGGGGGGGGGGGGGGGGTGTCTCTAACCCGGAGGGTAACCCAGTGGCATCCCAATTTGCCAATTTCCATATTCCAATTTCCACAGTCCTCGTTGATATCAGAACTTTCTATACCATTTTGTTAACTGGTTACTGAAAACAAATTATACGAAATTTAGTTATAGACAGTTTTATTTTCATCGCGAGGGGGCACATTTGTGCTCAAGGGGGCACATTATGTCCGCAAGAAGGGCACTTGTGTAAATCTGGCAAACACCCCCTGTCTCTCCCCCCCCCCCGGTTCCACCGCCCCTGGTCAGATTCAAAATAGTGCATCATAAACACGGCAAAGCTCGCCCCCAGTACGAACCGAGTACATTATGTGATGCGCAAAGTCGTCATTGAATTTCAAGTTTTCTTAATGCAAGCAATGAATATTAATTATCAACTCATTTTTTTACAATTTGAATAAGCATGGCAGGTAAATAAAACCTATTTTACACCCGGAAATACTCGGGCGCTATCCGAGATAGTGGACGAAATGCATTCGGCAAACTTCGAACCTTTTCGGAAACGGGAGGCATTCCTCCCGTTTGGGTCACATGCCGTTATTGGAGCGGTTACCTGACCTAAGATGCATCAGAAATAGTCCGAATCTTTTGGTCTGGGAGCCAGACTAAAGTCAGTTGGTAAGAGGCCTACACCAATTGAGTTCAAATCGTTTCATCGGACCAATGTCGTCTTGATGTCCGAACTAATTCGAATTTGATAAACACACTCAAGGCTTGGAAACCATTTCCAAACATTCAAAAATGAGACTGTCAACAAAGGTCATGAACTATCCTACTTGACTGTAAGTATTAGAAGAGGATTATGCATCCTGTGGAATCGTTGCGCCTAGTATGCTGTCATTTTCAAGAAAAGAGGAATTATCATCCTTTCCTCGGGATAGGACCAAAGTATCACGCTTTCAACCGAAATGTAATTTGTGCGTCGAGTTAAAATGAAGATGCGTTTTCACGGTTTTCTCCAAAAGTGTATCTACTGAGCTGAAATGTCGACAGGTTAGTTTTTTTTCTAATAAACTGCTTCAGATTTATTGTATTGTTGTTCCTCGAATCGGCAAATCGCAAACGGTGTCCATTACATCTTTAATTCGAAAGAGTGCATGCGTATAAAGTGTACCTTTTTTGTTCAGTAAGGTTCAAGAGAATCGGCTGCCATTAAGGGCTTAAAAAGTTACTCATGACTCGCTACGGCTTCCTTTCTTCATGCGAGGGTAAATGCAAGTGCGCTATTATCAGTCAGTTTACACAGAGAAGTGGTGTTTGCTGATCCTAGCAAAGTGGTTGGCGAATCCGCAAATACAAAGAGACAAATATGAACGTTTGTGTACGGATCACCTTTTATTCAGCGCCCAACAAGGCCTTGACCCAAAAACGCTGATTGCTCGAGAATTTTGTGCTCCCTCGTTTTGCACGTAATCGCACGAAGGGGAGTTTCTTCTTGTTGAAAGCGTCACGCGCAGGAACTGATTACATTTATCATCCGAGCGAAGGATTTGAGATTGTCCATGCCCCGCTTGACTTGTACGCAACCATGACAGTTTTTGTAGTGAATGACTTGAACGCCAACTGGCCTCTGAAAGTTCGCTGTGATTTTATTCTACCATGAAATACAATGCGAAATACTTGCTTTAGTTTAGTCATGTACTGTCTCGTCCGTCCCAACTCATCCTTTAGCAGCTTTCGCTTCTGCGATTCGCACCCGTTTTTTGTAACTCCGCTGGCTCCTTTGTTTGGCCACCTTTCTGTAGATGTTGGTGTGGAACCCATCCCAGCCTTGCTCAAGTCTGCAATTCTTATTTTCTGTTTTCCATTGGCAATGGGTTCCTCGGCTTCTTGTATCGCGTCTATAGCCTTGTAACATTTGTTTCGCACTTTGGATCATATTATTCTTTCTACGCTTATTTCAACCTGTCTACTGAACTCACATTATATCGAGTTTTGGTCTCGAAAAATAGTTTGGATTTGGTGGTTTTTTTTAATTTCTTTGATGTTCTACTCTTGTCGCTGTTTAAACGTCTCGAAGCTTTCGATAGGGTTTCAAACTTTTGGTAAACAATTCTCAAATAACGCTGCAGTTTTTAGACTTACCGTACGAAGAGCCTTCAGGGGTTGATATAATACTCGATAAGGACCTTTATCGTAAGCTGATTGCTATCGTACTCGGGAGCAGTGTTTCGCAACGGCCTGAAGAGGGAGCAAAAGCAGAATGTACTTTCGTGCACCGTCTTGCATCAATGAACAAGTAGAGCACCTCGATATTCTTGATCTATCCTAGTGGAAACTCTGACCAACAGCCCGCAATGAGACCATAGAGCAGTACCTTAAAGTAACGACTTGAAATGCCTACTGGGCGGTCAGCCCTGAAAATGTTGAATTCGTTAAAATCGAAGCTCGCACTTGCCAAATTGGATGCCCCTGGCGTAATGCCCAGCATTTTAATTTGAATGGTAGGTGTTTCGCCTCAAGATCAATAATGCGCTAGTACGAGGGCAGAGCTTTGCCAACCTCATTCCCAGGGTGTCGAGCAGCACGCTCCCACCAGTACTGGTTCTCCCACCCTTTTATTGCATCATTTGCATATCGAACATTTTTCGATACGTATGCAAATTAGGAATAGTCTGGTGCCTGTCTGTGCTCTTCATCAGCGTTTGTTTTTGTATGTGGTGTCTGGGGTAAAAACAGAATCAATTCGTCGCGGCGTGAGTTACGAAAACACGTTGTTTTTGTCAAAGTTAAAATGTTTCAATATTATCCAGCCAATATGCACTATCACATTTCATATTAATATGAGCAAAATGGAAAGGAAAGGATTATTTTTGAGAAGGTGCGGACGTAATTTACTACAATAAACTTGAAAACACGTAATACACGTTGGAAATAGCAACACCAAGTACACGATATAAATCCATTACCTGTTAACTGCCCTCTCGAATCAGAATACAGGAAGCAAGTTCCCATCCCTAGGCTTGCTATTATCATTTTGTTTGCGCCCATAACGCACAAAAGGACTGAGTTATTGTTCGGGCCGCAAATAATACGAAATGTGGAAAGTATAATTATTCCATATAGGCCTAACTAAATGTGGGCTGATTTGTTTTATATATATATATATTTTTGCTTGGCGTCCCATTAAAAAGTGAATAACTTTTGCTTTTAACACCAGAAAAATTGCAATTTAAAAATAAAATTTATTATTTATATTCGGGTGAAACGCAAAAATAGCACGGGAAGATATTACAAGCCACTATGTAAGTTCGGAGCCCACTTGATATAGAAATCGGGGTTCGTTTTTCAAATTAAATCACTTGATTGGCACTGTGGTCCATGTTGCCAAAGCGGCTTACATACACATTTTAAAAGATCAGACGAAAGATTACACATTACGCATAATTCTTCCTTGACTGTGTAGCATAGTGTGTTGTGTATAGTCCATGGATAATGGATACTAACAAAGGTAGATGGAGATGCAAGGGACACCGCGCCAAATCAACATTTCTAAATCAACTAACATAACAATGATTTGCAGATGCAATGTGCGTAATTATATAAGTATTTGGGGATCTGCTCGATAATCCGAAGATTCAATAGCCCGGAGGCTTATTGTTCCGAAGGTTCGATAGTCTGAACACACAAAATTTCCCATACCCAGGGTTCATTAGTCTGAAAATGAATTGATGCGACAGACCGAAGGTTCGTTAGTACGAGGGTTCGATAATCCGAAAGTTCATTATCCGAAGGTTTGGTAGTCCGAATTTAGAAACAGGTTAATTTTATCCGAAGGTTCAATAGTCCGAAAGCGCACAAGGTTTGATAGTCCGAATTGACATGTTAAATGCTGTCAATTTGGACTGTTGAACCTTGATCGTCGGTTCGGACTAACGAACCTTCGGAATATTGAGCCTTCGGACCAATGAACCTTCGGACCATCGAACCTTCGGACCATCGAGCGGTAACCAGTATTTTGTCATAATTTCTCTTATTGAATTTTATTGGTAGGGCTTGCTGTTCGTAAAACCAATTACTGTGCAGTATACGCGGTACAAATTAAATCACAACCAAATTAAATTACGGGTCGATTAACTTTGCAACAATTGTCAACTCAATGAAGTAATCATCGCGAATTCTCAGCGTTTTCACCATTTTCCGAAAAAGGCCTACAGTAGTAATTTAATTTTCTTAAGTAATTTAATTTTCTTAAGTGCCTTTTTGAACTTGAGTGTTGAGTGCTATTTGAATTTGATGACACACATTTTTACAAATGCAGAATGAGTGCGGTATTGGCATAACGAAGAAGAATCTTTCACTCGACGTTCCATGCAATATGCCCTTTCTTCTTAGGAAGAAAGCCTTGCAGAAAATTCAATATAAACATCCTTGAAGACCTGCAGGATTACTACAAATCCGCTGCCATTGTCGTCTCCTATCTGATTTCCCATTTCTCTTTATTTGCTCTCTCTGTGCAGGAATTAAACCTCTGATATTATTCTTACCAAAGTGTGCATTTTAGTTAGGGAGTACAATTTCATATCTTAATAAAGTGATATAACAACGGGAAAAGTGTTCAACTCCCCGACGCACAGTGTGCAAACACCTTCAATCGTGGACCCCCTATTGTTCCGCTTTTGTTTGTACTATAACTTTTTAGGAAGACCTCCCACAGGTTTTGTACACGATCGTCAATTGTGGACCTTCGGGAATTTTGGACCATGATAATTTTTCTCTATTGTTCAACGTCCCCTATTGAATTCAAAACAAACCCACCAACCCACACATACTGTGTATGATGTAAATCGAGGACATCTTATTCTTCATTTTTTGGTACATGTACTAAAAACTTTTGTGCAGCAGCTGTCATTGAGTTTGTACGTTTTTCAAACGAGGACTGTCCTTACTTGGGTAGGCCTGCGTGTCCTCATGTGTGTCCACGACTCAAACAATAAACATTTGCAGACACCCATACTGGAATTTGTATCCTTGTGTAGTCATTTCTTTGTTCTCGTGTACAAACATTTTAGAGTTTGAAAATCTAATTTCAAAATGCTCCTATTTTAACCAAAATGAATTTCCCGAGCTGAAATTCGGATTTAATATCCATTACATAAAATACTTCAATTTACGACGGATCAACACACCTTGGGGAATTCCTAGTTTTTGAGTAAAATCCATATATCTATTTCGTGATAACCTTGTGGAGACGTATTCACGTATACAAATTGCCACGTGGAGTCGTATACAATCTTTTGTTCCCTATTATACACATATCTCCATAAGGTAGTGAATTACGAAACACAGGGGATAAAATTAACGATAAAGAAAGAACTCGTCTAAAAAAAAACTACATTTGACGTGAGGGATGCATTGATGCATGTTTAATGTTTTCGATTTTCTTTCATGCTGATGAGCATAACAAGTAGACAAGTGATGTCAACCTCCCCCTACCAATATTGGATCCAACTGGAGTGACAGCCCCGTCCTCATGAATAAGAATACTGACTACGCCAGTGTCGTATAGTACATTCAGAATACACACAAACTGATATTTCCCCGATGTCACAAGAAATATCCAAATTCGTCGTGTTCCATTATTTCACTTTAGGCCTTTAGGAAAGTGTGTTCGCGATGTCGTTTCAAACTGTGCATGTTTCTTTGTAACAGTTGTACAAAACTTATAACAGTTGCTTTACATATCATGCAGTAATCCCATATGCTTTTATTTCATTTCATTGTGCTGTATTGTATTTGTAATGTATTGCATTTGTATTATGTGTAGTCATCTGTAGTGTATGCAGGGCCCCAATGGAAACCAGTTTTAAACAAACTTTTTGGGTAAAGAAATGTAATAAGTAAATATAACTGTTCAAAGAAAACCAAGAAGTCAAGCTAAGAGGTAAGTAGGGGCGGATCTAGCTTTCAGGAAACGGGGAGGGGGGGGGTGTTGATATGAAGGGGGGTTGAGTGAAGGCACGCCCAGCTATAGGGAAGGGTCCGGGGAGTGTCCTCGGAAAATTTGAAATCTAAGATGCTTCTCCTGCATTCTAAGGCAATTTGAGAATACATTTTGGAACTTTAGCATTCCATTTTTTATATTTGACCCCATTTTACTAAACATAACATTAGTCAGCGGCTGAAGGGGGAAGGGTGTTGCAACCCTCATGAACCGCCCATGGGCGTCGCGAGGGGGGGGGGGAGAGCAAGGAGGTGCACTTGCCCCCCCCCCCCCCCCGAAAACCCAAAAAAAAAGGGGGGGGGAAAGAAAAAACAAGAGGCGCGAAGTCATATTGCTGTTAATTTAATGGGCTTGGGGTGGGGGGGGGGGGGAATGTCCCTGCCCACCCTCGAAAAATGATAAATCGAGAAAATCGAATAATGTGCTTTGCCTCCCACTAGAAAAAATCCTGGCGACGTCCATGGATCCACCACTGGTAAGGGTATGTACAGCTTGTAATTATGTGGGTTTTTTACATTTAATAGATTGACAGTAATACTGATAAAAAAAACCTACGAAGTAAAGAACAAAAAAATAACATCAGTTTATTTAATTAAATTCGAATGAGTCAAAATGGTCGTGTAATATGTAAAGAATATATATTGTGCGTCTCCGAAATCTTCGCCAGGATTTTCTTCCTTATTTATTAATTTGGTATTGTAGTCAACTTATAAACTCAAGTAAGCGAGTTTCTGTTCCCTCACGATGTTTATGTGGTGAATGGTCAGTACCGTTCTTTTGAAAATTAAAAAAATATTTTGTGTATCATATAACTATTAACGTGACTACATGCAGGTTTACACAAAGCAGTTTCAACCGGCCTCGCACAACGGTGCTTACATCTTGAACCCAACTGCATTAGATTACCGTGCCTAATCATTCACAACGAGCAGCTGATACACCGTATACGGCGAGTACACTTTGCGTTCACCTGGACAGAGAAAAGGCCGTGCCTTGCGCTGCGATTGGTCAAGCGCGTGTTTTACAGATTTGTCGTCACCAGTCTGACGGTCGTCTCGATTTTCGATCCACTGAGGTTTAAACTCGACCTTTCCATTTACCGTTGTCGTCTGTCTTTCGCACAACACGTTCCTCGAATTCGTGTCTCATTTGGACGTAGTGTTAAGGGCAAGAACAATCGCCTCAGATAGCCACAACAATGATGAAGCGTGCGCAAGTGCATCCCGAGCCCGAAGGACCGTCTCCGTCCTCTCACCCGGAATTGACGGATGAAAAAGTGGACGGCAGGAACCCTCTGGGGAAGCTGTGCCGCACTTTGCGAGCCGACACGGTAAGCGCACAGCAGCGTAAGCAGTTGTGGACCATGGTGGTCATCGCACTCGTCCCAATCACCATCCTGGCCATCCTTGCCACCATCCTCATGGTCAACTCCAGCGCCACTAACGCCCAGCTCCAATGGGTGCGGGCTAAGGTCGGCGGTAGTGTGCAGGATGTCGGGCAGGTCGCTCATCGTCTGCAGATCGAAAGAGGCATCTCTTCCCTCTACATCTACTTGGGCGGAGAGGAGTTGTTGAACAAGCTGCGTGGTATATTTAACGAAACCGATCGCACCATCGAGAACATCTCCTGGGTTTATGACAACGATTCCTACTCTATGCCTGGTCATTTCAAAAGTAAGGCCGCCTACAGGGTTAATCTGAACGCCTTTCGAGAGACTGTTGTCTCTCGAAATGCGGCCATAGCAGACGTCATGAACTTCTACTCGGGCGAGATAGAGATAATCATCAATGGGCACCTGCAAGGAATCAAGCAGTCAGCAGGTAAGCTCTGGTCTCAATTGATCTCCTATCAGCTGCTTCTTATGGCCAAGGAGCAAACGGGCAAAGAACGAGCCATCGGAGCGACTTTCTTCTCTCGAGGAGGGTACAGCCTGAACGAAGACTACCTTTGGTTCATGAACGTAAGTTACATGGGAAGGGGATTGTTAGAGACGTCCTTTCAGTATTGGTCCTCACTTCGCGACGTCTATACAGGCACGGTCAAAGACACTCTGGCTGCTGCAGTCAACAAAATGCGAGATGAAGTATACCTCAACGATCATGAAATGCTGTCACCCTCACTGATCAAGGGTGACATGTGGTTCGACAACATGACCTCCTACATCAACGATTTACTGACACTGCAGACCCACTTGGCCGAAGTTATCATCAATGAACTGGAGGCAGATTTGCTAGGGGGCATCTACAACGTGGTGGCCTGCGCCTTTCTGCTCTCCACGGTTCTCATCACAGGCCCGCTGATCATGAGAGGCATCATCCGCCAGACCCAGCAAATCCAACGGGTGGGTAACTCCCTACATCGCAAGACGCTGGAGCTCCGGGAAGAGAAGATGAAGTCGGACTCGCTACTGTATCAGATGCTACCCAAGGTGGTAGCTGAGCAACTCAAGCTGACGGGACAAGCGCCCGCCGAGACCTACGACGAAGTGACGGTGTTCTTTTCAGATGTGGTCAACTTCACTGCCATGTCCGCTATCAGTTCACCAATGCAGGTACCGTTCTTGTTTTACTCATGCATTCAGTGAAAACGCTTATTCAAGATGAGTAGAAAAGTGATTGAAGATACACTTTAAACTATAGAGGGTGCATTAAACAAGGTAATCCAAAAATATGGATTAGTACGTGAAAGTTATGAACTTGAACACTGTCAAAGTGCTGGCAAAGCATAGTTTTCACTTGATATGTTATTTGCATCTCTTCAGTCACGGATGACTGAGCACCATTGATTTAAAAATAAAAAAGGCCCAACCCATTTTTCCCCTCCAAGTTTGCCCGATTCAGTGCTGAATTGTGTCACCCCCCCCCCCAAAAAAAACCCCGCGCCGTCGCAATGAATAATGTGTTGAATGCGGAGATACAGCATGTTGAAGGTGAATGAGCATAACTGGAATATCATATTTTATGATCAAATAAATCACTGTCAAAGATTTTGTCTTGATTCATTTTAATAAGTATCTATTCGATGGCAAAATGTACTCAAGACATAGCTTGGGCATCAGTCCAACTGCGCAAAGATTCGCTTATGCCCATTGGGAACTATGTTTGCAAGCATTTTGACATGGGATGCTATGTCTTGCCATAGCTACAGGATGAGTAAAAACAACTGTAACAATGCAAGTAATCCATCTTCTTCATAAAACCAAGTTGAATTTTTGATTTTTTTTTTAAATTTTGTAAGAATGGCATATTCGTTAGAAGCCTTATGTGACAAAATTAAGTTAATTGCATTTACCGGTTTTTTTTACACAAGGTTACTGACGAATATGTCATTCTTTCAAAGTTGAAAAATTCAAAATTCAACAGGGCTTTCAAAAAAAAGATGGTTCCTTTGCATTATTGCAGTTTTTTTTACTCACCCTGTATATACTTGCGATGGTAAGCAAATCTTTAGAAAGATCACGAGAAGTCATTGAACAACATTATGATGTAGGCCTACCATTGTATGACCAACATCTGCAACATACCTCCCGTTTCATCGCACTGTCTACAGCTAACTCACCACTTATTCAGCAAACTTGGATTACCAGGTTTTCTGCCCCCCCTTTTTGTGTGTGTGTGTGTGTGTGTGTGTGTGCAAATACTGCTCGGTCATCCGTGACTAGAGAGATGCAAATAAGGTATCAATGGAAAGCTAATGATTCATCCGTAAAGATGAAATCACTTTTAACAATGATCAAGTTTATAACTTTCACATACGAACCCATTATTTCCGTATTATCTTTTTTTCTTTTTAATACACCCTACATAGGTCAAATAATCAGGTAAAAAAACACGACGTTGCCAGGGGGGGGGGGGGGGGGGGGGCAATGATACCTCGAGCCATGCCCTGCTTGGAAAGGATAAGTGCACTGGAGTAGATTTCAATGAGCGATCCATTGTAACTTGCGTCATGATAGAAACTATGTTACGATGGATATAACATCGTAACTTATACGAGATGCTTTGGCGACTGAAAGGAACATTCGCGGTCAAGTACATTCACGGGCGGCGGAACCGGGGGGGGGGGGCACTTGCCCCCTAGATTTTCCCAGGCCAACAAAAGTGCCCCTCTCGAGGTTATAAATGTGCCCCTTCGAGATAAAAACAAAACTACCCCTCAAACGCACACGACTATGAAAGCATATGATCGCGCTAAAAATAAAATTGTCTCCTCTCTTTTAATGCAAAGCTGCCCTTCAAAACACACGTACCCCTCTCAAGATTGTGCACCTTCTCGAGATGGAAATATACCCCTCGAAAACACAAATACCCCTCTCGCAATAATAAAACTGTGCCCCTCTTGAGATGAAAAATTGGCCATCAAAAACGATAGTGCTCCTCTCGCGATAACTTCTTGAGATGGAAAGCTGCCCCTCGAAAGCACAATAATTAGTGCTTCGCTCGCAACATTAAAATTGAGCCCCCTCTCAAGATGGAAAACTGGCCCCTAAAAATAATATATGCTCTTTACGCAAATAAAATGGTCACTGAACTGGCCATCAAAAGCAACAGTGCCCCTCTCGCGATAAATAAAAAATGGTCTCTCCGAAAGAAAATAAAAGAGCAAGAAGGGCAACGTATTCATAATTTGTTTCTCGTCATATAGGTTTATAGCGAAATGAACGGGACCATATTTCTTTTCATCCACTTTCACACCGATGCAAGGTGCCCCTTTTTTTGAGCAAGTGCCCCTTTTTGGTTTTGCCCCCAATTTGAAAAGCGTTCCACCGCCCCTGAGTACATTGGTCACTTTTATGTCATATAGTCTATGATTTGACTTTTTAGTTGCTTTTAACATGATATGGAAATGCATTTCAAGTGTTACGATAAAACATTTAGACTCAGTGCAATTTGCGATGTGTTGCCATGAAATTTTACGATGTATTCATCGACCCAGGGGATCCAGTTTCGTTACGCTACGACGGATCGCAGCGCTTCGTCAAATCGACCCTTGGCCCCCTTTGATTTTAGAAATTAAGTGGCTATTTTGAAATAAAATGATCTCAAACGAGATCGTCTTCAGTCAAACATGGTATGACGTCTGCAAAATACTGAGTGAATTCGAAGCTTTTCTTAAGAGTATCCTTGGACTCTATATGCACCGGGCGAAGTTGTATTCACAAAGGCATGACACAATCGTCGTCCAGTGCCCAAAAGGTACATTTACTATACATGTATGATCCGTGAAATACCGGTACTTTCGAAACGTCTTCGTAGCAACGATTATTTATCATGCCTTACAATCGATCTTATGTTACTATGAGTTTGGTGGAGTCGACGTTGAGTGGAGTAACAACGCTCCAAATTCACTCACTTTTCACCCAGCGGTGAACATTTTTGTTTGCTTGCTTGATTTTTTAAAGGAAATCAATTTTTAGTCACTTAAGCTGCAGTCAGCGTTTGCTGGCGGTAAACAATGTTAACCAAAGTTCAGTTAAATGTTAACTCAGCCGGGCCTTTGCTAGTGACAGGCTATGTTTAAGATTTGCCTCAGGTTTTTTTCCAATGGAACAAATGCTTTTAGGCGTTCGAAAGAATCTCCGCATAATTGGATTGGATAAAAGCCATCCTTCCATCCATTTCCTCCCCATCAAAAATACACACCAACCATCTATCAAATTTCCGTTTATTTTTCAGATTTGAAATCGGACCTTACCGGATTTGTTTTTCCATATTTCTTTCTCCGGTTTCGTGTTTGATTAAATCAAGAATCGTCTCCCTTACTGGTAACTGAACGCGTGACAATGCACCGCCTTGCGGCCATTTGAGTTGAGCAAAATGTTCCCATCAATGCCTCCGAGGAGGGGACCAACAGACTACTGTACAACCCCTTTGTTCTTTTTATACAAAGGGGCAAAGATCTCGATGTATGCATGTGCGTTTTTTTTATCACACCCGAAAAACGTTTTGTATACACAAGTTATTATATTAGTCAAACCTCCAAACTGCATGAGAATGATGGAACATTTTTTTTGATCTTCAAAGTTTTAAGTGCTCTTTTTCCACCTTTTTGTAATGAAAATCCAATATTTGGATACCTTTAGGCGCTGTTGCCTTGACGCCACTTCGGGCGCTCGAACAAAGTCAAATCGATTTGATTCACGTGCGGCGCAAACAAATTTGATTAGGCCCTTGAACGACTGTGGTAAACATCTATACTTCAAGTTTCCGAGGACAGGTACATGTACATTACAGATATCAACGCACAGCTTAAAACACGTCCTGTTCGTTAATAAAGCGCATTACGGCATTGCGGAATTAAACATTAAGTTAAATATCAGAATAACCTTGAAATTAATGCAAGCTTGATAGCAGATACATAGCATTGGATAACCAAGACGTTGAATAAAATGAAATTGTTTCTTTGTTGTATTAAATCTAAGGTCTGGTTCAGGACTGCAACCAAGGCAGTCAAACAGACAAGATTTAAGACTAACAAACGCAAGGGACAAGGTCGTCGCCAGACTAAACTGATTTTCATGCAGGTTATCATTCAAGCTTGATAGCACTGCAGATACATACCATTTGATAAACTTGATATCCAAGACGTTGAACAAAATCAAATTGTTGTTTTTATATACATTAAATCTAAAGTCTGGTTCAGGACTGTAGTCAAGGCAGTCAAACAGACAAGATTTAAGACTAACAAACGTGCAGGTTATCATTCAAGCTTGATAGCACTGCAGATACATACCATTTGATAAATTGGATATCCAAGGTTCAGGACTGTAGTCAAGGCAGTCAAACAGACAAGATTTAAGACTAACAAACGTGCAGGTTATCATTCAAGCTTGATAGCACTGCAGATACATACCATTTGATAAATTGGATATCCAAGACGTTGAACAAAATCAATCTTTTTTTTTTGATATACATTAAATCTAAAGTCTGGTTCAGGACTGTAGTCAAGGCAGTCAAAAAGACAAGATTTAAGGCTAACAAATGCAAGGGACAAGGTCGTCGCCAGACTAAACCGATTTTCATGCAGGTTATTATCATAAACTGCCAACTGACTACCTGGACAGAAATATTTCATTGTGGGATTTTCGACTGGAAAGAAATTGAGAAATGTTCGACCACATACCAAACTCGAAAACAAAACAGGTGGCTCTTATCTCTTATTTCTTTTTCCTCCCTCCTTCCTCTTTCTTCTGCTGACAGTATACCCCACTGTACCCCATCCTCGCTGTTTGTTTCTTTTTCCACAGCCGTTAAGTGCTTCGCCCACCTCCAGAAAAAAAACATATCTGCCGACGTTATGGATACACAGCGTGTCCCAATATACCCGCAACATTTTTGAGAGGCTCTAGCGTCGCCGCCGAAAACACGCCCCGCCATTATTTTTTTTTATAAAATTTTAAAGCTTGGAATCTTAACTTTATCCCTGGTAAGTATTGGTTTGATTTTCATAAGGGTTTTGAAATGATTCGTGTTCAAATAAAGGCATGTCAAAAACAAACTCAACCGGTTTGAAGGAAAATTAATCACGCGTATTTTCTCTAATGTGGAAATGGTTCATCATATTCATGATGTGACGATCTCGTTGCCTTTTACTTTCTGTGTTTCCTAATCTTTTTGATCCACGTAGACTACACCTTTAATGAATTCACAATACTGCTCTTCGCTTCAAGTTCAATTTTAAAATTCACGTGCAAGTATGTACGGTTTGGATTCCAAGCTTTTAAAATGGTGTAACAATAATGGCGGTACGTGTTTCCGCGCCGACGCTAGAGCCTCGCAAAAAAAAGGTCGTGTATTTTGGGACGCGCTGTATTCACACCCTACTCCCAACGACTCAGTTTTACATGGGATATGGGTATTTACGTGTATACCCATTTTTTTTTTACCTGCAATAAATCGCACACTATACATGTGTAGGGTACATGGGACAGTAGTATCAGAGAAATAACATTACATGTATCACAACGAAATTAACAGAAAATTCGCAACGAGGTGGTTGTCTTTTCAGCCCCATGCTAGCCAGCAATGTGATCCAGTGAATCAAGTTTCTGTACGGATCCCGTATAGAAACTGTTGTTGACTTGGATCAAGTCGGGTGTTGCGCTTGGTCTGAGCAATATATGCATTAGATCCATCGAAAAGGAAGCTGCTAAACCGCTCCTATAGTGAAAGTTTGGAGGTCCCCGATTCCATCTGATTAACATTTAAATGTTTCTATGCGACTGTACGTGGCCCAGACCCCACCACCCCTGATTTCCAAGAACGTATCATTACCAAAGTATTTCAAGGAACATTCAGACCAGTCTTCAAAGGGAAGACACTGAACAAAGGATTATTCACACCCTAAACTGCATAAAACATAGACTGAATAGGGACTCTGGCTCGTTATCACAGTATAAGATGAACTCAACGAGTCACCATTGGGGGTAAATACTGGGGGTCCGCACATAAGTCCGACGCCTCATAGGTCCGACGCTTCATAAGTCCAACAAAATGTCATCCCCCAACCAAATAAAGGCCCACAAGTCCGACGCCCAATAAGTCCGACGCCCCATAAGTCCGATGCCTCATAAGTCCGTCGCCTCGTTAGAGCCGTCGGACTTATGAGGGCGTCGGAGCTATGATTCGTCGGAGCTATGAGGCCGAATACTAAAATTGTCCATAAGTCCGATGCCTCATAAATACGCCGCCTTTAAATTCCGGAATTTCAGACTTATGCGGCGTCGGACTTATGAGACGTCGGACTTAATATGATAAAAAATACTGCACGCAAACTCCCATTATGGGATGTACAAGTTGCAGGTGTGTGGGGCTGGGGACTCTCATCATATAGTAAGTTCTGCTTTTGATGTGTAATAGATTCCATTTCTGCAGACTTTTCTTTAATACGTCAGGCGAGGGAGCCTCCATCACAGACACTGGAAGGAGGTTCCACTCTGCTGTAGTTCTCGGTAGGAAGGAATACTTGTGCCAGTCCTTATTGGTTGGCTCTCGTATACAAGATATTGATCCTGTTGTGCGAGTCTGTACACCAATCGTTGTGCTTGGGATATGATGGAGATGGTCAGAATTTATTGCATTTCTATGATGTATTGATTTACACAATAACGACAGGCGTACGATCATTCAACGTTCCTCGAGAGGTCTCCAGCCTAGCCTTGATGATTGAAGAGTATATGTGTTCGTTCGTTACAAATCTGGCAGGTCTGCGCTGAACTGGCTCTAGTTGGGATGTTTTTTTAAGAAATGGTTCCCAGATACCAGCACATAAGTCCAAGCGTAGGAGTACAAGATATTTGCAAGCTGCTTCTTTGACTCGTGGAGAACAGGTAGGCATATGGAGAATTATACGGGTGAATGTATAAAATCTGGTTTCCTTTGTTGCCACTTTCCTGCCTCTGGGATGCTGTGTTGTGCCCAAGTCAGTTGACTGTTTCTACCTACACCTAAATAGGTACGGGATACGACATTTCCAGAACATGACCGTAAAGTGAGCAACTCGTGCTGAGAGGTAATTTTCTTATGCGTTAAGACGTACACACAGTAGCATTTGGAAGCATTAAACTCCATCTGCCATTTAATTAGTTGCCCAGTTCTGTAATCTGTTTATATACTTCTGAAGATCTAGACTCTCAGCAGTCGATGCCATCTCACGATAGACAACACAATCATCTGCAAGTCAGAGTTTTGGCGGGTCATTTAAATACAAGATGAACTCGTGACTGTACCTTGGGGAACTCCAGACGTAACACAGGTGGGAGCAAATGACTCACCTATGGCAACTGGTTGGGTGCAGGTGGTGAGGTAACATTCGATCCATTTCAATAGGGAGATCTGGTACCCACTTCCTGCAGTTTCCTGAACAGTCGCTGGTGAGAGACCTTGTCGAACGCTTTTGAGAAATTCATTATAGGATTAGATCATCTGGCTATGGAAATTTAAGCATGTCGTGGTGTCATCTACAACATAAACAAGTTTAGTTTCGCACAATCACTCATTCCTGAATCCATGTTGTTCATCTGATAGGATATGATGATCCTCAAGATGTGATATTATATGAGAGTGGATGATGTGTTCAAGGACTTTGCAGTTTGCTCTGTCGGCTGGAAGGGTTCCGGTATCCAAGGATTTCTGGTACAGTTTATGGAGAAATGGAACTATACTATTTGAGTAATCCTTGAGTACTCTTCCTGGAATAGGCCTACTGTCATGGTCGGAGGCTTTCTGACTGTTAAGACCTTTGAGAAACTTCTCGACTCCTTCTACACTTATTTGTATCATTTCCACGGGAGGGATTGCAGATGAATCAGGGTTTGGAATATTGGTGAGATCCTCCTTGATGAAAACAGAATTAAACTGCTGATTTAGGAATGTTGCTTTCTCCCCAAGTTCTGTCACATGCATTGCGTCTGATGAAGTAGCTGTACGAAAGCTTATGTCATAATATTAATTTTAGTTAGTCTTAAAGCTGCTACCTTCTCTAAATAACTGTATTTAGCAGAGTAACACGGCTGTATATACACGTACATCTTTGTTCAAAGTATTTCAGAGGGTCACGTTCGGTTCCTTTGCAGAGTAATTTTGCGATGTAGAATGTGCTGATCACCACGCCCGACGTGTACACTTTATATGAGGCTTATCAACTCAAATATCAGTTCCAAGCCAACATATGTTGGCAAGTTAGTGCGGTGGCAACGAAATGGCCAATCCGCAATTAAATAGTTTAGTACACGTTCAGTGGAACTCAGCTCTCCGTTCGGAGTAGTGCGAAAACTGAAACCGCAGTGGTATTCGAAAAACCAGCATTTGCGGCACCGCTCTTATCGCGAGACACTAAAAACAAGTGCGCCACTGACGTTGATATGTGTCGTGTTCTCGTACCTCTGCATCACGAATCGCGGATCAGGCATCATACATTTTCAGTATCGCGAAGCAAGCACGGATTCGTCTTCAAGATAAAGTTGAAGATATCCGGCATATAGCAAGATTCATCTTATCAAATTGAACAGCATTCTCTCGGACACAAATCACCCCAACTCTTTCATTAATTGTATAATCGATCTGGTAGAGAACATCAACTTCAGTCTCGAAACAAACAAGTCTTAGTTCAAATCTTCGTTTTTAACATGGGCTATTCAGATTTTTAACCTTCACCAGATAGTTTCATCCCTTCGCTTGCTGCGTTTTTACTTCATTTTAATGCCCTATAAGTGACTTTTAGCTATTTGTTTTTATGACTCACTTAGTCCATACCCACACTCCACCCAGCCCTGCCCCTCCCTATCCTACCCTGTTCCAACGTTTCCCTTATCCTACCCTCTCTTTCCAGCCTACCCTTTCTTCCCATCCTCACCCCACTACCCTCATCCTGCTTCTACCCTATACCTCGCCCGACCTGTTTCCATCCTGTTCCGTTTTTTTCACGTTCGTGGTAATTATTATGTCCACACCTTTTTGAAAAATAATCCTTTCCTTTCCAATTTGCTTTCCAATATTAATATGAAATGTGATACTGCATGTTGGCGGGATAAGATTATAACATTTTAACTTTGGTTTCCGTAACTCACGCCGCGAAGAATTGATTGTTTTTACCCAAGACACCACATACAAAAAGAAACGCGGATGTAAAGCACAGGCAGGCACCAGACTATTCCTCATTTGTTTACGTATCCAAACATGTTAGATATGCAAATGATCCAATACCAGGGTGAGAGAGTAGGTAGTGGTGGGAGCGTACTGCTCGACACCCTGGGAACGAGGTAACTCATTGCTCTGAATCCTACCCTACTGCTCCCCTAGTTTTTGTGATTGTAATATATAAAGATGATTGTGTATTTGTGTATTCATTGTTGGCTTTGCCAAAATTGTATATTTTTCAATGTACTGTATGTTATACCTACGTTTTAATTGTACCCTAGGAAATCAATTTTCATGTAATTTTTAGCATGACAATAAATAAATCTAATCTAATATAATCTAAACTCTGCGCGGTCTACAATTGCGTTATCACCAAGGTCGGCTGATTTGATTGGTCAACTGCTGTAGTTGTGATGCCTTGCTGTTACATTCAAGAAACAAATACGTGTAACTGTACGTGCGTACACCTGGTGCACGTGCATGTAGGTTAATCACAGAGCTCCGGGCTGGGACCGACTGGCGTGTGACGTCAGCGTTTGTGTGATAGATTTCGACAGAAGTCAGACTTGAGTGTGGTCAATCGCAGCCTTGATTGCATGTGCACAACCAAAAATGCGAAAGAAAAACATCCAACGCGAACGGTTCGAGCTAAAGATATATGAAGAATTATTCTTTGCTAATATGTCTATTCACTACGGTTTGCACTGTTTACTTTAAATTCAGCTTTTAATAAACGATCAACTTTTACCTCTTTGTGGTGTTGTCATGATCGACAGTACATAATGGGGGGGGGGGGGTTGATGCTATGGGCCATAACACACAATCCAGTCGGAGGAGGCTCAAGTGGCAGACGTGCTCCTTGGAGACAAATGGTGCAATGTCACTCCCTTTGCGAAAGCTTAGATTTGGTCTCAAGCCAAGGTACAGACAATACCAATTTGGTACGGTACAGTGTTTTTTAAGTGACGGGACTACTAGGACTATTTGAAGTACATTGTAACTGAAATATACTTGACGGTTGGGCCCATCAACGGTGCGCTATCCCTATATATGGTGCATAACCACACGATTTGTCGAGGTTGTACTTAACATCAATTGTTTTTATTTGTATGCAAGTAGAAGTCAGTCATACTAATACAGAACGACAACTTTCCATTTGAGATAACATAATTATTTTGTGACGTGGTCTTGAAATATTAAAAAAGAAGACACAATCCTGTCATACTGATCAAGCTTAGGATGCCATCAACATCAGGAATGTAAGTGGGCTCTGAAACTTTTGCAAGATATCAGGGAAAAGAAGAAGAGTATATCCTGTAATTGAACACTGTGGCCAGGATACACATTTTGACCGGCACGACGAGTTAATTGGTTGATGGCTATCTAAACTGTGACTTATTATGGTGCATCCCGTGAAAAAAAATAATAATTCGACACCCAGGTTTCACGGGGTGCCGACTAATGCGGAAAGTGCTCTGCCTTGCGGACT